>MU181919.1:404855-417661 GCA_016904865.1 Pissodes strobi
TTTTCGAACTGTGGAAATAACAAAAAAACAACAGGTCACAGTTGGGGAAGTACGGAGCAATACAACGCAATTCACAATAAAACCTTAATATCTAAATAAAACTTAGAAATAAATCAAAATTAGATTCACACCATCAATACATAATTTTTCTTCAAACGTCAGATCACCTTGACTATTTTTGTCACTCGATAGACTATGTTCAAAAATCACTTTTCTGTCGCTTTTCAGCGGCATAAATAGTGTATTATTACATATTGAGATCGAATATGTTTCATTACTCTTGAGAGATTAAGTAATTAACCGAGATGGACGAAGCGTTGCAGCTCACTTTAGGCATTTTTTGGCGTTGACCTGGTCAAAAAATTTTGGTCCTACCTGATTAATTATGATCGTGTTATGCTAGCTCATTTGGTGACCAGAGGCTTAAATACATATTTGAGCATGGTTAGGGATACCCAAAATGAATTAACCTCAGTTTCAAAAATAAAATAAAATAGAAGACTTTTTGTGAGTAAACACTGTTTCCTGAATATATAATTCAAAAGAAACGTATGAACAGTGATAGGCAAAAACGGCACTATGTTTATTTTTAAACAATCAAAATGATGAAAATACCCTCGTGCACTATTTATTAGCAGCGAGTCATCCGCTGTCGGATGTATAGAGTGGCTCAGTTTTTACGGTCAAAAACATGTATTCGTGGCACGCTTTTGATCTTAAAAAACCAAACTACCGACGGAGAATGCGATAAGTATGTATACTTTTGGGAGTTTATCTGCACAGTGCAACCTGGAAGATCTATTATGCGCCTCTCTCTTGCTTAGCCGTTCAGAGAGTCCTTACAATTCTGCAAACTGGGATGATCTAAGGCAGTTCTACCTAGATTTTCCTTGGCTCGACGTCTGCTTTGCCACTGACGACCCGTCAGACTGCTGCGAACAGATCATGCAAGTAATCTCCTCAGGAATGGAAGCATACATCCCAAATTCCATCAAGTTACCATCAAAAGGAAAGCCCTGGTTCGACAAAAGATGCGAAAGAGCTGTAGGAAGGAAACAACAAGCCTATAAGTACTGGCAGCAAAATCAGACCGCTGAAAATCGCAATTATTTTATCGAAGCGAGATACGAGTGCAAGCGTGTGATCGACGAAACTAAGGACAAACACAATCAAAGGATCAGGAATAAACTTTTGCAATGCCCCAGTCATTCCAGGAATTTCTGGTCGGTAGCAAAGGCAGTAATATCAACTTTACAAAAACGTCTCTCCCACCTTTGACGGACGAACGTGGCATCACGGCGACTACAGCCAAGGAAGAAGCAAACATGCTCGCCAAAATGTTTTCATCGCACTCTACCTTAGACGTGCCTCAAGGCAAGACTCTCCCCACTATACCGAACATCAACACTACCATGGCAGAAGTCAAGTTTTCTCACCGTGATATTGACACATCTCGGACACATTCACCATCAACGCGGGCGTGCCTCAGGGCGCAATACTTTCACCAACTCTGTTCCTCATCTATATTAATGACTTGCTGATCGAAACGAATAATCCTGTTTACAGTTTTGCAGATGACAGTACCCTTGTCTCCTACTTTAGATCAGAAAAACCCTTACCAGCGACTGAGACTCATCACCGCAGACAGGAGCAGATTACAGCAATTAATCAAGACCTGGAGAAAGTTCAAACTTGGGGCGACCGAAATTTGGTCCAGTTCAATGCAGCAAAGACACAAGCAGCAACGTTTACTAAGAGGGCCAATACAGCGGGCCCTGACATCATTATGGCAGGATCGACCATTCCTTCATCCTCGTCAATCGGGCTGCTGGGTGTCTCGGTCAACAGCAATATGGCATGGCATGACCATGTTGCTAGCATCGCAAAATCAGCCTCCCAGAAGCTTGGTGCGCTATTTCGCAACAAAAAACTCTATACACCGCAGCAGTTGCTCTTGCTGTACAAAGCGCAAATAAGACCGTGCTTTGAATATTGCTCACATATCTGGGGTGCCGCACCAAAGCATGCCCTTAAGCTGCTGGATTCCATTCAGAAGAGGGCTGTGCGTCTCGTCGGCGATCCGGAGTTGACCCGGAATCTGGATAGTCTGGAACATCGCAGACATGTGGCCGAGATGTCTCTGTTTTACAGATACTTTCACGGCAGATGTTCCCAGGATTTGGCCCGCATAATCCCGCCCCTGGCAACTCCTGTCAGACAGTCTCGACAGACGGCAGGAGCACACCAGTTCGTCGTACAACTAGAAACACCTAGAACATCGCTTTACCAGAACTCCTTTGTCTTGGTGCACTGCATCACTGTGGAACTCACTTCCAGGAGATCTGTTTCCCACTAATTACAACCTACATATATTCAAGAACCGTGTCAATCAACATCTTCGCACACACACCGCTCGTCGAGCGCCATAGGATCTCCCTTTAGTGTGTGTGCCTCTGCCATAAAAAAAGCCTTCAGGAAGTTTAGGATGTCGGATGCCTTCAGAGTAGGTAGAGATCTCCCTCCTTTATTCGATACGCTTCCAGGTTTCGCGACCCTCGGATTTTGCAGGATACTACATTCTGATAGAATATGGATAGATGTTTCGTCCTCGTCCTCGCAGAATCTGCATTCTTCTTCCTCTACTAATTCGAACTTCTTGAGGTATCATCTAACCAACAATGCCGTCAGAATCCTGGTATCCTTGATGCCGTCCTTAGATCCATTTTGGTTTAATTCCCGAGAAGTATTTTTACCTACCTCATTCCTCCATTCAGTGTTGGGATCTTTTACTAAAAGCATCGTTCTTGAGTCTTCCAGTATTGTACTGGTACTTATCTCACAAAATGATTCGGGTCCCAAAAAGGGTGATTAAACTCCTTTTTTGCCAGTTCATCTGCTTTTCTGTTCCCTTCCACTTCGATGTGTCCCGAAACCCATAGGAGGTTAACCGCAATATTCTGGCTTAATTCATTTAGTTCCTCTAAGCATTCCCAGACCATCTTGGAGCCGATCGCGTTGATGGATGCTTAGATGTCTGGCATGATAATAATTTATGTTCGAAAATTTATTTCTATAATGAATTGGACATATTATTTTCCGATAGCGTAAATTCCCACTTGAAATATACTCTGGGATTTGCCCAGGCTTTCACAGAGTATTCGATTCTAGACCTATATATTCCTGTTCTAGTTCCTTCTGTTATTTTGGAACCATCAGTGTATGTACCACATGAAGGCATTTCTGTTTAGCCTTGAAATGGTCTCTATGTCCCATTTTATTTTACAACTTAGTTTCGTGCTAAATTCCATCACAAAGCTATACTTTTTTCATCTCATCTTGGGGCAGGTCACAAATTTGCTGATTTCCAGGGTTGAGTAAATCCCTTTCTGGACATTCTATAATATTACCCTTGACGTAATACTGTGCATTACTATATGAATGGCTGTAAGAATTAGGATTACTTCCATAGCCATTGCATCTGTTATGCATACACAGACTAGTCTTTGGACCCTAGACAGGTTTGTCCTTGTACTAGCCAGTTTAGTTCTATTACCCCAAATCATTGCCCTGTTAGTGATAAACGGTCTCACTATTGCTGTGTACATCCACTGTAGGGTATCTGGATTGCACTCCCAGTTTTGTTCCCCAAAGTGTCTGCACACCATTAGGTATTTTGTGACTTTGCTGGTTATTCCTTTTTCGTGCTTGTTCCAGAGAAGCTTTTTGTCTAGTATAAGTCCCAGATATTTAACCTCTGACTTCCATTCAATAACAGTCTCATCTAATTTGATGGCTTTGAAGTTAAGGTTCCTTTTCTTTCTAAAGGCAACAGGGGTGGTCTTAGTGGGGTTAAATTTTTAGTGCATTCAAGATCTTTTTGAATGTCACAGATAATATTTTCAAACTTATCCCTCGCGAATATGACTATTTCGTCGGATAACTCTGACAGAATACGCCGAAGTCCGTCGTACCGCAGAGAACTCAGTTCACAGTTAGGCTCCACATGAGTGGAGATGCTACTCCCCGTTGTCAACCCCTGGTAGTGTAGGACATAGAGTCTTGTCGTATTTCTGTCTGCTATTCTGATGGATAGCAATTGCGACATTCACTTGGTTGTTGTGCTGTCTACTTCTAGTGCTTTTTTGACAGCTTCGTGTGATGTGTCAAAAGCCGTTTCTATATCTAGAAAGGCAAACACTGCAGTTTTTTTATTCTCCAGCGTATCCTTTATTTTATGTCGACAGCGCGATAACCGATATATGGTTATTATTTTAAACGTGGTACAGAGGCAATCAGTCCACAGATCATCATGACTTCAGGTTTCTTGGGGTAAGTTATGCTAAACAAAATTGTACCATTTATTAAACAAACCTTAACTTCTACGCAATGTAGGAGAAACATGTTTTCGCAACTCTCGGAACCGATCAGGAATTTCATGACCAGAAACGCTCTGCGATGTTGCCACGTCGCATGACCAAATTAAGAGCCAAAATGCAATTTCCGTGACCAAGTCAGAAATTTTGAACTTTTATCTCGAGCCAGAAATGGAACTTAACACCAAGGTTTGTATACTAAAACCCTAACAGAAAATCTTATTCTCGACCCATGATTGGGTAGATATAAACCTAATATGGCGATATATATGCAGATATACGTGCATATAGACATAGATGTGCATCTAGATAGGTATAGATGGAGTAATAGATATACTCTACATGTAAATATAGATATAGTTGTAGGGTGTAGGTATAGATAGATTAGATATAGAGATATATCGCCAAGAACGTAATCGCATCAAAGCGTTATCGACATTATTCATATTATAGTCATTAAATTCCATAGCTTACTGCAAGTGTTCTTATAAGTTTGCATGAATTGCAAATTTTTTTAAAAATATATAAAATTATGACATCAAAAGTACCTAGTAGAAAAAACCATATACATCAAAATAAAAATGGTTTTCCTTCTTGAAATGCTATCCGCAGCAAGAAAAGCACGGTAAATAGCTATTATTTACAAACATACCGTTCATTTTTGTGCAAAAGGTTTGTTATCGACAGGCTTTGCACTTTTCAAAAAATTTCATGTGAAGCATGACGGTTTGTTACCACCCACCTGGTGATGCAGTAAAAAAATTGCCGAGCTGAGTGCCAGTATTTTTTCTTGATTTTCTATTCAAATAGGGTGGGGAAATAAGGACCAGAAGTAAACGAGGGCGGAAAGTAAACGAAAGTGAGATGTAAAAGTAAAAAAATGGCATTAACAAACATTTAATTGTACTTCAGGTAATCTCAGTTTTGGATATCTAGGCAATTTCATCGCAAAATACTTTAATTTTATTGGTGCCTAATCTGTTTTTAACGTTTGAACAAAAATTAGTACGATTTATTCAGAGTAATAGTGAATATTTGTGACTCTTTTATATTGTCGACCTCGTTAAGCTCGTGTATCAAACCCTACAGACGCTACGCACAAAATTAGACTTCTGCTCCTATAGCAACATTATACTATTGTGAAAACTTGTTAAAAATACGGAGAAAGTGCGATGTAGCGTTAGATCCTAAAATTAACAGTTTCCTATCAAGTCTCTTAAGTTCGAAAACATATTTGTGCAAATTTAAATTTATTTTATATAAAAATTATTCTACAACATCTGAAACCGCCCATCTGATTTGAATACACTTTAGCACCTGCGGCGGGGTTACTGCTGCAATGTTGCCAAGTTTATTGTGTGTGATGAATTAACATATTTTATTTTTTAAGAAGAAATCCCTATATATCACGTAAGTGCTAAATTATCTCTAAAAGTCTGGAAGAAATTCGGCAAAACATGCCTATATGTACAGAATCAACAATATCTGAAATACTTAATTTAATAATAATTTTTAGGAGCATTTAGTACTGTGTTACGTTAAAAAAAGTTTATATCAATTACTGAAAAACGATAAACTTGACAACATTGCAAACACCACCAACAATACTTCTGACATTCGGATAATAAATTTAATTGAAATCGAATAAGGAGTACGTGATTTTGATACACGCTGAATATATACAAACTAAGTACAATTATAAAAGACGAAGTATAATATAACGAAAGTATCATTTTTAAGATAATAAATAAATGTTAAAAAATGGAGAAACTTTCGGACAAGTACCAATGGTTATACAGTAATTATTATATTACCTACCTGTAATGTACCTATTCACATATAATATTTATTTGTACCTTAACACTATTTGACAAATTCAAATTTACACATACTATTTTGATGATTTTTATATTTTCACTTACTGGAATAAAATAGTTTTCAAGCAAACACTGAAGAAGAGCTGTTCACGGACGGTTTCTTCGAGTTTGTTGTCAAAAATCAGCTAAAAAGCGCAGCATAAACAGATCCTTTTATGCATAAGAAACGGAAAATACTTCGATAATCCTCATTTTCCAAACGTATTTTATGTGGTCAGGTACAGCAGACTGGAATATGCATATTTGGTAGACATTGTATCCATACCATCAATAAATCCTAAACTTGTTAAGAAATAATTTAAATTGTGGTTTAATTTAATCTATTTTAAACACACCATATATGGAATGACAGAACAAATACTACTGTGAAAAATTAATGTTGTTGTGGTGGACCAAAAGTACTCCACCAGAAGCTAAATAAATATACAGTACGCTATATAAAGCTTCAGATGCCTGATACCGAAAAAAAAACCGAACACAATTTCAAAATATATGACACTCATGTTCTTTAAACACATTGAATCAAGCATAAAATTTACTAAAAAAATTAACAATATAATTTGCTCCGTTGTTTGTTTCGGTTAGTACAATTTACAAATTAGAGTCGTTTAGTTTTCCTGAATCGTTGACCTACTCTGTACCACAGCCGAAAGGTGACTGTGTCTGTACCTACCAAAAAATTTTAAAAAATCAGTTTCGGAGTTATTAGCCTATCCAATATCTTAGTCACGTCCAACTTTGACAATTAGATTCGAAAAATATCTTACTTTGATAGACTAAAGGTGATGTTATAACATTTAAGCTTTACAATTTATTATTTAAATTTTAATATTTAGCAAGTGTCAAATAATGTAGCTTATAGAGATATTTTGTTCCCGTTCTAACAAATTACATTTTCCAAAACAAAATGTGGTGGCACAAACACGTGACTTGGAATTAACCACATTTCATCACCTATTTTGGGCTAATTTACTTCATTCCCATTTTCAGTTTTAAATTTTTTGTTAGATAGTAAACAGTTATGGAATTTTAAGCCTTTATGACAATCAACGTATGCTTATTTTCAAATTTTATATTCTTAAATCATACCTTGAATAATGGTTAATTCGTTAACGCATAAAGTTAATCTAAACCTCTTAACTTTGAGGCTAAATGTAAAATTTCCACTTATTAGCATTAAACGCGGTGATATTGCATTAAACTTAGGCGCCGCCTATGGCGGTAACTCTGTAAGTAGCCAGTAACTATTGAATTTCTCCCAAACGTTTTTCTATAGAACTTCGAGATTTGCCATTTATTTCTTATTTGTCGTATTAAATCAATTAAATAAAATAAATCACATAGATTTAGCTTCCAACTAAAGCTGTCGGTATAAACTCGACATGCAACTACAAAGTAGAAAAAGTTCAAAGCTATAGAAACTAATGAGCTATTTCAAGTCCATTTGGCAATTCTCCAGACATGGTCGTCGTTTTGCTTTTAACCCCCTAATTCATTTCAGACAACCTTCTGATCAAAGTTGTTGTCGAACTTCGCAGACGGATGTATCAAATCAGCTCTATTTTAAGCTGACCCTAATGTCACTTCCATAACTAAAAGCGGCTGCTTTTTACAATGTTTGCAATCTCAAATAAAAACTAGATGAGTCGTCTGCTAGAGATCTTGTAACAATTAACTGAAATTGAATTTATAATACGCAAATTTAATATTTATTTTCTTTGACAAATCCTATTTCTGAATATTTAATCGAATTTCGCCTTTGCTGCACCATCTATCAGTTACACTGCTAAATGCAGTAATTATCCAGCGTGGTCCCTGTTATGGTAGCAGGGGTGCCACGAATGTAATATTAGTAGTTATTAGCCAATTTTACCATAACTATTATTACTGATTATTAATTTCCGTTACTTAGTACGCATAGATGTTAATTTATTCGGAAACTATTATCTATTGGTTTTCTCTATTTGGTCTGGAAATTCACTTCACGTGCTAATTAAGAACTATTGGGAGGGCGCTTTAGAACTCCTCTAGAAGCAAACCAACCGTAACTGAATGGACAGGTTAGGGCAAATCAAGGATCGATGGGTCATGCTAACTGTAACTATTCTCTGGTCATTCGTAGATGTCGAGTGAAAACTATTTTAATAACTAAATGTACAGGTCATTCTTATGGTATTTTAAGTTTCAATCACACCAATAGTTTCTTGGTTATCTTATCATCTGCTACCTGGGTGTATTTTTGGAATCATTCACATTTTGTTGGGAGAAACTAGTAAACTTCTAGAAGAAGTTGTTTGCCTATTCTTGGAGACAGACACGAGGACTAGGGGTTCCTCCATACCTGTATTAAAACTCGTCCCCTTTAACATCCTAGTAATCATATTTTTTAATAATTACATGATAATATGTTGTTTTATTAAAGTGAATATAATTCTACATATTCAGATAACTATGGTTTATCAATAGAATGACACGTAACACCATTTTACATTTTAACACTATATTGTCTCAATAAACGTGAACATTGTTTTTAAAACTATAGTTTTATTTTGTTGTCTAATGCTTCACTACGTACTTGTACATTTATATGTAAATTTATTTAATTATTGAAGGGTGGTACCTAGCAAATCATAGGCCGCTTGTTAGCTGGTGGCCCCATAACCGAAGTTAACTGCCTCTTGTTAAATATCTAATTCCTATTTACTTGCCTTGAACTCAGACTTTTTGTCATTATTTTCAATTTAAGGTGAATAAGTTTTTTGTAACAAATTGTATGATTATATTTTTAGCTATATTTTAACGTACATGCCTTGGCTACACTTATGCTTATGTGTAAAAACTTGTAGCTCGTTTTTGGATTAAGATACAGGGTCAAAACATGAAGTCATATTTTTCTGAGAAAATTTTAGATTACTTTTGGATTGTCACTATGAATTTAGGAACATTGTAAGAAAGTTGGGCAATAGCGTCATCCTTCAGCTTCAATTTCCTTGTTCGAAAATTGTTGCGATTTCTCTAGCCAATTGGCCGTTTACGATTTAGGGTTATTTCTTACAGTATATACCTATCAAAAAAACGTGGACAACTTCAGGTATGACAGATATTATAATATATAAATTACATCATTTTTACAAAAAAAAAACTATGTCCATAAACATACATAACTAAAACTATAACAACAAAAACTTTATTTATTTGGCTGACTAAGAAATATTGCACACGCCTTTCAGCTAGGAGGCTTATGTTTATTCGACAGTTTCGTTAGATGAAATAATTATAAAGTATTCTGTTATAAGCTGAAGTTATAACGAAACCTTTCGTTATAACTTCAGCTTATAATAATAATAATTGCATGGTGAAGCACGCGGAGCGGTTGCCAATATTATATAATTTGTCCTATGAACATACTACAAAAAATGGCTTCATTCTACTATTGAGAAAGGTATTTAAAAACACATCAGGCCTATATCGGTAAATCGCATACTCCGCTGATGCACTTTTCAAGATTTACAGATCACGTGGACATACTAAAAATCATTTGGTA
The DNA here is from genome assembly GCA_016904865.1 of Pissodes strobi. Taxonomy (NCBI): domain Eukaryota; kingdom Metazoa; phylum Arthropoda; class Insecta; order Coleoptera; family Curculionidae; genus Pissodes; species Pissodes strobi. Next base: position 414,650 of record MU181919.1, read on the forward strand.
GAAAACAAAAAAGATGAAAATAATGAGCAGATGATCAATCGGATTAAACGTGAAATTAAAGAAAATTAGTTCAAATAAATAACTAGGTACAGTTCACTTATTTTAACAAGTATTAACTTCTTCGAAAAAACAAAGCTGTGATGAAGTATTTTTAAATGAATCGAATTTATTTATCTGAAATTGCAATTTTAAGAAGAAATATTCTCTAATGTTAATTTTGCCCAATCTTTTTTAGAAAAGTCATTTCATCAAGTTATTTTAAACTAATTAAAAATAACAAGTCAACCCAACCTAACCAAAGAAAATCTGATGTAACCCAAACTGACCCGAACTAATGTCAAATTAACCCAAAATAACTGGAATTGTAAATCGGATATTTTAATTAAAAAAAAATCAAGAAAACATGATTTTGTTTCTGACCATTTGAAGGTTTCTGAGATTAATCAATTAACAAATAGTTCATCCTTTTATAATATACAGTGCCCGCTATAAAGTGGCATGTTTGTTTAGTATTGTACTTCGATAAAAAGTTTCAACGACAAAATTTCTCCTTCCATATTCATTCTTTGAGAAAAGATATAGTTCTCAAATATTTTAATGTCTTAAGAACTTTCGTATAGAGGGTGTTAATTATTCAATATAAAAAGAAATATTATTCTAAATTATTTTACTTATTATTGCGTTTGTATTTAAAAAGTCATTTTCAAATAGTTATTATTTTTTTAACGGAGAAATGCTTTTTTGCCAATTTTTTTAATTTGGTATCGTTTAGTTTAGCAACGACGTATGACATTTTAAATAATATTGTCAATACCTTGTAGGTCCACCTCGAACATTACAGACGTCTTGATATCGCCGTGGCATACTGTGTACTAAATAATAAATTAATAAAATTAATATTAATATTTTCCCATTCCTCTCGTATAGCCACAGCGAGTTCTTCCGAAGTTTGAAGACCATTTTCTCTTGACCCCACTAATAATTTCAACATTTATACATGGTCTATAATGTTCAATTGTGGAGATATTGGAGGTAAATTCTGTGCATTGACATTATCTGCCTACAAAAACTCATGAACAGTTTGTATGTGTGGTATCGCATTATCGTCGACCAAGAGAAAATCTGGTCCACAGTTTTCCGCAAAAGGTAACACAACATTGTTCAAAATATAGTCCCTATAAACTACCGCATTCAGAGTTGTATTTAAAATAAAAAGTTCGGTTTTGCCGTTGTCTACTACTCCTGCCTAAACATTTCGGCCAAAAGCCTCCTGGAGCGCCATACATTTCCCAGATTAACGCCAAAGTAAGACTCGTCCATCTGCATGGATCATATTGAAACCGGTTTCATCCGTAAATAAGCAATTTCGCCACTCTTCGAGCCAACCTAGATGTTCACCCAAATATCACGCGATCTCATATGGCGTTGTAGGAGTCTAGGACATTTTCCTCATCTTCTAGCCCTAAAATAAACCGTTGCATCAAGACTAGGGACAAGTTGCTTTTTTTGTACTTTAGATTATTCGTATTCAAAACCCTTCTAATATTTCTATCTGAAGGAAGAATGCCGATGCCTTTTCTTAACTCCTCATTAAGACATTTGGAATTGAGTGTTCTTCTCCGCTCACTGAACATTTGAAAACTGCTGGGTATTTTAGAATTGGAATTACTCGAATGAGGAAAGTAATACATAGGAAGCAGTTAAAAGAGGCGAAGTATATGCACCAAAAGTACAGAAAACAATTAAAACGTGAGATACTAGAATATCAGAGGAAATTCCTTCTGCTCTACAAAGCGCAAATAAGACCGTGCTTATAATATCATTCACATCTGGGGTGCCGCTCCTAAGCACATCCTAAAGCTACTGGATTCCATTGAGAAGAGAACTGTGCGTCTCGTCGGCGACCCGGAGTTGACCCGGGATCTGGATAGTTTGGAACACCGCAGACATGTGGCCGAGATATCCCTGTTTTACACATATTTTCACCTAGAACGTCGCTTTACAAGGACTCCTTTGTCTTGCGCACTGCATTACTGTAGAACTGACTCCCAGGGCATATGTTTCCTCCCAATTACAACCAACCGTGTCAATCAACATCTTCGCGCGCACACCGCTCGTCGAATGCCATAGGATCTCCCTAGTGTGTGTGCCACTGTCATAAAAAATCAAATGAAAATACTGCCGCCAGGACTGAAACCCAAACAAGATAAAAGAAAAGTTGATATGAACAATGTATATGTATACCACAGAAACAAAAAAATGACATTTCCAGTTATCAGAGGACCTAAAGGGCAAAACAGATTAAACTCATTTTTCATCTGATGGGAACTAAATGGGTTTCCGATTGATTTAGAAAAATTGTATCACTTTATATCAAAACCCTTGTAATTGTAATGATTCTGAGGTGGATGTTGATTCGAATGACATAATGTACATTAAACGTAACAGTTAATTCATAAAAAATCGTTTATCGAAAATTAGGAAAATCACAGTGTTCCTAATTTTATAAAAAATGCACCTTTGCAATAATTTTGATATCCGACTACATATTTTAACTTAAAATACTAAGCCTAATAAACAATATCAGTATGCCCATTAATTAGTAGGTACTCCCACTGTGAATGTAAGAGGTTTCTCCTGTTTGGTTAAACATTTGCCCACATTAAAAAGAATGTGGTCACATCCCGAAATTTCATCCCTTGGCTTAACCGCCTAGTGCAAATGGTACGCTCGTTTTCGCCTAAACAAGGCATCAAAAGAAAAACTAGCAAATTTGGCATGAATCATTCAAATGAACAATACTCGTTGTTTTGGTAAATTCCTACCAAAACTCTCTTCCTTGTTTCTCTTTAACATATTAAGTTTTTATGGTAAATGCCAATAATATGAATTGCAAAGTGCGATACGTCATTGGTTTTGGGAGATCACCAGCTCTTAAAATCTAAAATAAAAAATACAGATCCGTATCTAAAAAAAATAAGTTGAGTGGTGGCCCGAACGCAAAACGTCGAA
>MU181919.1:417671-466224 GCA_016904865.1 Pissodes strobi
ATCTAAAAAAAATAAGTTGAGTGGTGGCCCGAACGCAAAACGTCGAAGATGAAAAGACCATGTTGTAAAGAGGAAAAAATTGTAAAACTTTCAAATCAAAATTGAGTCTCGAAGATCAGTAGATTTTCAAATACTCGATGAAATAGTTTTTAGGCGTTTCTCATAAATCACCTTATATCTCAAAAACTAATGGGAATTTGACAACCCTGTGACCGGATCTTGAATGGGCATAAAAAAACAAAATTTCCGTCAAAAAACTAAACTGAACTAAACCAACTAAAAAAAAAATATGAAAAAGGCATTTCTCCATTGGGAAATTTGTTCTTAGAGCAGAGATTGAGAAAAAATTGAGAGAAGGATTTTTAAACAAAAGCGCAAAAAGTAAAATAATGTAGAATAATAAAAACACATATTGAAATTATTCATCCATAAAATTTTTACAAAATACATCGCATTCTCTAACACCCTGTATACGAAAGTCCTTAAGAAATTAAAATATTTGAGCACTATACTATATCTTTTAAGAATGGATCTATGCACTCGAGAAACCGGCCTGCTCTGATCACTTCCATTTTAGAAAATATTTACGTTCAAAATTAGGAGAAAAATTACTTGTTCCGAAGCAAATGGCCAACAGTTAAGAACGTATCTACAAAATCTCTCGGTGTCAAAAACATTAATGTTTTCGAATTGTTTGACTTAGTAACTAACCAGTCTATTTGTTTTGGAGATTTCCACAACAAAAAAGCCATAGGCTTTAGGTCGAGGGATATATATAGCTAACCAAGGAAGCAGAAAATATCGTTCCCCAAAACAAATTGTTCAAAATTGTTTAGCAATACTTTTGTAACTAGAATAAATAAAGTAACACAATTGATGCACTATTCTGCATCAAAATCCTTTCTGCCAAACCAATGTGTTATTTGAAATTTGAATAACTTCTACTTGTGTAATCCCTAGTTTGACCTTGAAATTGGCTGGTCGCGTACCCTAATCTACAGAACATGGACAATACGTTTGACCAATAGGAGTGCTGGATGGCTCGGGCGGCCGAAAGTTCCCAAAAGAGTTACCGAACAGGTGCAAATATTTACCACTTAGCAGTTGTAAACGAAAGTTTGGTTACCAGAACTTTCTTTATGCCTGTGCGATATAGACGTGGCAATTTTCATTTTAAAGAACAGCTTAAAAGTAATATTTCGGTTGCAAAGTTGGAGATTAAGATAAAGCTCCCAAAATTCGTTCCAATACTTCCTCTAGAACCTGTCAAATGGTACTCGCAAGGCAATGAAATTTGGGATACTGATGATTGGAGAAAAACTCAGAACTACGTTGAGATTTTTATTAGGCAAAATAGCGAGGTTTTCTGGTAAAAGCGAACATAAAATTTAATATCCTAACATGCCTTAAGCAGAGCTGTCTCTAAAAATTTAATGTTCTAACATGCCTCAAGCAGACCTAAGCCTCCAGAAAAATACAAAATAGACGCGGAATCGGACGAACTAGACGATTGTACATTAAAAGCCGGTACAAGTTTTCAAGAGGAAAACAATTACGAATATAGTAGCAACAAGAAGCACCATTTTATATCTCAGAAATAACTCGATGATCTTATTCGTGAACTGGATCTTCCCAAAGCAAAGGCACAGCTCATTCGATTCCATCTGCAGCAGTGGAATACCCTATAAGAGGTGAACATTTCTACATACCGGAAAAGGGTCTAAGCTGGATTTTTTTTTTGCAATGGAAATGATTTTTTTTACTACTAACATGATAAATCACCATTATTTACTCCATTCCTCAAATGAGAAGTAACATTTCTCACCCTAGGTAAATAATAATATTAAAAAAAACCTAGGTCAATAATGAAACGGAAACGGAAAATGTCAAAATGTCAAACTTGTTAGTTTGACAACTAGTTGTCATTTCGGATTATTTGAAAAATGAGTAGGAAATGATTAATTTCAAAATCTAATCAATTCAAATAATGATAAGGATTGTATCAGTGCTGTTAATAAAAAAAATTATATACAGTATGACTCACTTTTCATGACTCCCCATAATATTCTTATTAATAATGCGATTTTGTCAAAATTTAGATCGAAAGAAGGTACTTTGTATGGAGCTATCAGGAGATTATTAGCGTTTTTTAGCGAGTAACCACGGTTAACTACAAGTAATACTGAAGTAAGCGTCAAGCGGGCACCCCACCACAAATTGTACTGTCTGCTTCTGTCTTCGCCAAAATACCGTAGTTAGATCTTGCATTGCTAGAAATGAATATAGATATTTTGCATATTTATTTGAAAATGATCAGTTTGATCAGTGCAGAACGTTTACTCATATTTTTAATGTCAGAATGGTGGCCTCTGGAGATAAGCAAACTAATGGTATTTTTTCGATGAATATGTTTAGGATACTTTATGCTGCCCAAATCCCATTTGGGGCACATTTGTGTAGGAATTCCGATGCGTATGAGGCTTCTATAGAAGAATTTCATGAACGTATAATTTACAAACTTGTTCAGAATGGAAAAACAAACATTTCACATGTTTAACGCTTCAAAATTAATCCGCCATGACTCCATCAAACCTCGAGTACCACACCTCGTCACGTATGTAAGTTGTAGTAAGCCGTAGTTGAAAAATGATGATGTAATAGTGACGTCACGAAACTTCCCCCCACTTACCACAATTAAATTAACCCTCGTGAAAACAAAGTAGTATCCTGTAGTATGCCGTTGTTAATTGTAGTTAGCTCGCGAAAAAACGCTTCTTGTTACGATATCTGTCAGTTAGACAACTGAACTTCCAGGCTACTTGATATTTCGAACTATTTGAAAAATAAGTAGAAAATGACTAATATAAAAATCAAATCGAATCAAATATGGTAATATATCAGTGTTAGTAGTAAAAAAAATTCTATATATACCTCGGTTGAGAAGGCCATTATTAACCTCGCACATTATATCCTTCGGCGCTACGCCCCTCAGGATATAAAAGTGCTCGGTAAATAATGGCTTACTTCTCAACCTAGGTATATAATATACTATTGTTTACTGTCGATATTCCAGATTTAATGAACGAACTTGGCTTTTCGTATTATGCCTACCGAGTACCGACTGTTAATTGATTCTTCGAAGACAAGTCTAAGGACGGTTTTATCATAGTATGTTTGTTTATACTATTGTTTTTGTTATTCAATGGAAATCAGCAACCATCCTTTCCTATGGATAATGCTGTAAATATGAAAGAAACATACGAGAACATGCGTATATTACTTCAAAGCATTAAGTACCAAGATAATAATTTAAATATATGTGCCGATTTAAAAATTATTGCATTACTTACAGGAAGTGGCTACATCAAAAAATATGGTTGCCTTTTATGCTAATGGGACAGCAAGGCCAGAAACAAACATTATGTAGTTAAACAATAGCTAAAACGTGAAAACATTGTGGCAGGTCTGAAAATGCAGCCTTAGTTGAGCAGCAGAAAATCTATTTACTTCTTCTGCACATAAAACCAGGGCTTATTAAAAATTATGTTAAAGTGCTTAATAATGAAAGAATTTCTTTTATTGAATTTCTCGCATATCAGTGAGGTAAAGCTTAAAGCAGGAATATTCGTTGTTCCGCAAATATGAGAATAACTGCACTTTTGGGAAAAGAAAATAGGGCATGGACTGCTTTCAAATATGTGTGTAGCAACTTCCTAGGAAATAAGCAATCAGAGAGTTATACAGAACTAGTTGAAAAACGTATGCAATTTTACAAGGAAATAGGTTGCAACATATCACTTAAGCTTCATTTTCTTCACTCATATTTGAGATTCCTTCCTGAAAACTTAAATGCCGTTTCAAATGAACACGTAGAAGGATTTCACCAGTAAGTTGCTCAGACGGAAAGCGGAAAATGGGTCCCAGACATGTTGGCGGGCTACCGTTGGACCCTCAAACGTGAAACTGATCCCAGCCGATATAAATGAAAATAACAACACCAAAATAATTTCCTCTTCTTTAAGTCCAAAATAAAGTATATTTTGTAAAACAATTATTGTGAACTAGTTTTTTTTTAATTTCGTAAAATTCACTGTATTTATTATGGTTTGGTTGTCTGGTATTTTATGTTTTTCTTCTCTTCTCTAAAAACTAATGGGTAATAGGCAAAAACCGAGGTCATATATTAAATCAGCTCATTAAAATAGACACGAAGGAGACCAAAAAATATTAGCGAGATAAATGAGCGATAAAATGTTTCAAAACGCATAACGCTGAGATCGACGTCTAGGTTATTTAAAATCGCCAAGAAAATATTTGCAACAACATTATACATTAATTACTTAGAAATCACAATATTGTCTGAGAGAGTTTTTCTTGTTATACTCGCTATTTTAAAATAATTACATATTACTCATATTAGAAAAATATTTTTGATGTAGGTATACTATGTGATTAATGACTTCAAAACTTTCGGAAAAATTTAGTTTTCGGATATAGAGAGATCTAATTTGACATATTTTCTTTATAAAACTTTTGAACGACTCTTGAAAATTTCGATTTTAAAAAATATCTAAAGTCACGTGACCACTTTGTCACGTCGCATTTCGACTCTTTTCGAAAGCAGGGAATTTTGCCTTTATCCAAAATACAATAACAAACAAAACTCTCATATGGATTCCACTTTATGGCAGGCAATGTATTTGAAATGGAAAATGTAGCCTGGCTTTACAACAGGTTGAAATATCCCATCGTCTATAAAGTATCCTATTGGGTTTAAAATAATAAAATTGAAAACATATATTTCCTAGTCTTATAATCGATGAGTTAACAACTACATGCATCGGCGTAATATATTTACAACAGACCTGGAAATACATTATGCCAATGTGTCAGGGGAACCCGGCATAGTCACCTACCTTTGTCTGAAAATCGGTTCATAACATTGTACATTTATTTACTCATGGGATATTGATAGGCTGCCCTAGAGTCAAGATATATGAACGAATCCATGCCAAATGAGAAATCTGGAATGTTGTAGAATTCTGCTGTCAACGTTGAGGTACGAGTTTTTCAATCCCATTATTTATAAAATAATATAAAATTGCGTAGTAAAATGCCACCTATAGCAAGAAGGGGTAAAATATAATGTACAACACAATCGAAAAATAGTATTTATTTAACCATGCACACATCTTTGTAATATAGAAACAATAACATTTGAGCACAGCTATATACATCATCACTAAATATAGTAGAATATATAAAACTATATAAAGAACAAATGAAACCGTAATACACATCCTTTAAGTAGTTTAAGTGTTTCTCTCTTAGTTTTAGCGAAGCATCCTATTATCGCAAATCTTTTAGCCGCGAATTGACAAGACATTGAAAATGTGGGCGGGACAATAGCGTGAGGCAGAACGAATTGTTACAACTTCCTAAATGTAGACAACATGTTGTACTTCACACCTTTAGTTTCGGCTAACAGTTTGCTATATTTCCAGATTGCTATATGATATTAGCGACTTTGCTTTAATTTCATAGCAATTTAAAACCTTCTTTTCAGGTAAAATTACTTCAAAAATTGTTAAGGTTAGATACATCGCACGTAATACAATATTTTGAGTAGGACTAAATCTGACCATCTAGAACATTTTTTTTTACATAATATTCTGTTTAGGAGCTAGGAAGTGAGAAAGAACTCGCAGCCATTATTCTCTAGTAAATTCACCGCCCTTTACGATCATCAATTACTACAAATCCGCCGGTGGACTGGGTGAGGCATCTGCAAAGCCATAATAGGAAGCTTTAAATTGAACGGCCGGGGTCTGTACCTAGACGCTTGTGTGCTAAGCCAACCTATACAGGGTGCTACAAATTCGAGTGCATGCATGTAGATCTCGGGAACCGTAAGAGATACGAAGTCGGTTAAATTAAGGCAAAGCTGTGCAATTTGATGCCCAACAAATGCAGTTTTGAAATTTGAAAAATTCCGAATATTTCCGGAGATATTCGTAAAAAACCGAAAAGCAGCTATTTTATTTTTATTTTTTTCCTGACTTTATTTGAAGAGATAATATAACATACACTTAACATTATTATTGCTAGTTTTTCCCCTTTATAAAATGGCAGTGTCAAATTTTAAATCTGACGTTTCGTTTCCGGGCCCCCATCATCAACTTCATTTTTTTAAATACGGACCTGGATTTTTTATTCAATTTTTTAGACGCCTGTGGTCCCCCAAAACCAACCATGTATCACACTTATCAATATATCAACAAATCTAGATTTTTTTCCATAAGAGATAATGGGCGATCTTTTTTGACCTGATTTCACTTATGAGAATATTTTTACCACTATTGGACAAGTGTGATACATCGTTGGTTTTGGGAGACCAAAGGCTTCTAAAAAATTAAATAAAAAATCCAGGTCCGTATTTAAAAAAATGAAGTTGATGATGGGGGCCCGGATACGAAACGTCAAATTTAAAATTTGATACTGCAATTTTATAAAGGAGAAAAAGTGGCAATAATAATGTTAAATTTATGTTAGATTATCTCTTTAAATAAAGTCAGGAAAAAATAAAAATAAAATAGCTGCTTTTCGGTTTTTTACGAATATCTCCGGAACTATTCGGAATTTTTCAAATTGTAAAACTGCATCTTGTTGGGCATCAAATTGCACAACTTTGCCTTAATTTAACCGATTTCGTATCTCTTACGGTTCCCGAGATCCCCATGCATGCACTCGAATTTGTAGCACCCTGTATAATCATGTTTTAAGAAATAGCGTCATGTTGACGTTTACCTCATAAATATTATATTATCGTTTTAAAGTCGATTTATACATATCACGGCCATGAAACTGTCTGTAGCGGAGATGTGGAGAGACAATGGCTCTTACCCTGGCCACTGCGGTCTATGGCGGGGCCTGTCTCGTGATCTAACCATTCTGGGTATGCCAGGTGACGTGATGGTCCCTTAGATAGGCTTCCACGAGGGGCTACTCCTTCCCTACAAAGGAGGACAGGATGGAGGGAAGGATGGGATCCTGGGATGGACTAGTCTGGTTTACAGATGGGTCCAAAATGGGAACACTGTCTGGAACTAGTGCGTGCTACGAGGCCCTGGGAAGGGAATTATCCACTCCAATGGGCGAGCAGACTACGGTTTTCCTAAAGGAACTTTTCGCGATCATGATGGGAGTCTGGTAGTCGTTAAAGCTCAATGTCGGTGGCAGGAGGATTTTCTTTTGCTCCGACAGCAAGGTCGCACTCATTGCGCTGAAGTCGGTCCGCACGCGCTTCTTGTTGGTGACGGAGTGCACGAGCTGGCTGATTGGACTTGCAAAACCTGAAAAAGTTACGCTGGTCTGGGTACCGGGACTCTCGGGTGTATCAGGAAACGAGGCCGCGAACGCCTTAGCCAGAGAAGGTTCCACGCTTGGATACATAGGGCCTGATCCCTGCGTGGGGTTCGCCCAGTGTGTTCGCGAAGGGGCTATGGATACTTGGTTGGAGGGTCGGGCTGAAGAGGTATGGCGGTCGGCTCCGGGGATGAGACAGATGAGGCTCATGATACATGGGTCCGCGAAGAGGCTCACCAGGAGGTGAATGGGTTTACCAAGGAAGGAGTGCAGGGCGTTTATAGGATTCTACACAGAACACTGTAGGTTTAGACGGTACCTCACTCTATTGACAATTTTAGAGGAGGAGGAGTGTAGATGGTGCATGGAGGAAGATAAGACTCCATAACATCTACTTACGGTGGGCATGGTTCAGAATCTTTGGGGCGACGCTGACAGTGTTTCGTGTTGATCTGAAGGAGATGCAGGACTTCTTAAGGAAGATCGATATCCTGGAGGTTCTGTAACGCGGGCTGGGGACACAACGGGCCCAAATGGTGGTCTAACTACGAGGCCCGCTAGGGGGGCCACCCCTTCTTATACTGATACGGACCGATATTAATACTACTAAAAATCAATAAAGGATGTGTAATACGACGTCTCAAACAAAAGTAAATCTATGCGAATCTCACCTCAAAACACTTTACATTCACATAATTTTTACTTATATTCTTTAGATTCTTCTTTCGTTCAAGCTGATACGGAGCCAACACGACGAAGTTCCACCAAAAACCTAGGAATTTATCTCTAAAGTTTCATTTACCTAATTCTGCTATTGGCAAAAACTGAAACTGTCTTTCATATTTGCACCGCTTGCAGTGCGTTCCAGTTTTCATGACCCCCATAGCATTATCCCCCCATGTTAACTTCTAAAACGCAGAATAATTAAGGTTTTTCAGATGAGAAATGGGTTCTTACTGAATCGAGATTTTGATTTTCAAATAAAAAGAAAGATGGCGCCGCGCCACATCGAATACTTCATTTTTTTATGAAAAATAGTTATCAAGCCGTCATAGAACCCATAACCCCTCAATTAATAGATATTAAACAGTAAGTGGCAGATGGTTGCCTCGTGATGATTATTTTTGTATTAAATTCAAATAGGTAAAGTTGTTATTCCAGTCAACATCCACTGGGCCACTTTACGTTTATGTTTGTGCCGCTTTCAAATAATGTGTTTTATGTGTCACCTGGGAAAAAAATTGTAAAACTCCAAAACGAAAACAGAAACCAGCATTGGATTCTCGCAACGTCCCGGAGCGATTTTCAATGTATTATAATTGATGGTCAGCTTATTACTTTTTTCCACTATGCGTTCCACGAGATTTCGGTTAGGAATGGGACAGTATCTACATAAATTATTCTTATTTATATCGACAAAAATTATGGATATTCCTTCGGTGGTAATTCGACATCTTAAAAAACGGGTATTAATTGGAAGAAAATTAATTAATCACTTACTGGGTTCGTCCAAAAAGATAAAGATCACAAAATGAATGGCGAAATATAGTTAAATTATCCATGGCGTTTCAAAATTCATACTTTACAAACTTTTGAGAGATTGTTACCCTAAATGGTTTGATGTAGAACAGAATTGATTGAACTTTTGTATCATTAGTTTTCCTAACGCCAACTTCCAAATTAATCGGAAACCGAAAAATGTAGTACTTTAGACTAAACTAAACCGGAAGTTGACGTTTGAAAGAACCACTAAAAACTAATACAAGAAAGTAGCAATCCAGTTCCTAAGTCAACTATTTAGATTTTATAGCGTCTTAAAAGTGCTTAAATGTCAATTCAATTTCAAAAAATACAACTTCGTTCTGTCTTTGGCATTGTAAATTGCCAAGCAACTATCTATACAGGGTGTCTCATACTAAGGAGCCATAGAGTAACCACATATTTCTTATAAAAATATTACGATTTAACCAGTTAGTCGCATAGTCCGAAAGTTAATAATAACCATTTACCTATATTTAATTTAAATACTTTTTTTAAAACTTAAAATATTTCAAAACATTTAAGTCATTGGGTTTATTTAAGGCGAGGAATCGAAATATTTTCAAAAATTTGTTGTTACATGCAGAGGGCGTCACCTACAACACTTAGTGTGCCTGTAAAACCACGTAACTTGTTTACGCATTTATGTATCTTTAGAATAAATACATATTCTTCAAAAATATTCTTAAAAAAGGAAAAATAAAATTGTAACTTCACCCGTTATCTTGGCTAAAAGAAGAGGTATAATTATCGACTTGGCTTGGACTATATATTTTAATGTTATTCTCAGTATAAGTATTAAGCATTAAATGGGGGGTTTTCTTTAGGGTAAATTGATATTTGACAGTGTTTCAAAATTTTACAGTGATGCTTATGAACCGATACAAATTGATTCTTATTGATCAATAGTGGGCATAACGTTTTATTTCCATATGATGTGTTTAAATTTACTCAAATATAAGATAGAAAGTATTTATCAATTAGTTAACTTTTAATGATTATCTGTAATGTGGGCTAGCCCATAGACATAAGAAACAGATAGAGCTGTTGACATTTTATTCGGTACCAACATTGTAATGCATTGGCAACCCTAGTAGCGATGTATATTAAAATATGTATATTAAATTAATGAATAATAATATACATACATGTTTTAAGTAAAATGTTGTAGAGGTCATTGATTTTATATCTGAATAAATTTTAGAAAATATACGTAATTTATTAAAACCTGAGCAAAAAAGCCACTGAACTTTTGAATCATACATTCAAATATGATTTAATTAGCATTGTAATAAAATTACAAACAGTAGGAAAATAATAGTACATGTAAAACAATTATAAATCTGGATCCCGAGGTCAACAATTATTATTCGTTTGTCTTCTACAACAGATATTTGTTATATTTTAATATGCATAGGCATAATATATTTTTAATAGATATAATAAACGTATTTTAATCCTTAACTGTACCTATGTAATATTATAATTGATGTAGTTTTCCTGTAAATCCTGAGCGTAGGTAAAGGTGCTCTTTTGGATTTGGGGGCTAGCATGTGTATCATAAAATATGCCCAAATTTGCTCAGACCGATCGAGCGATATAATGATTATCCAAATAACTGGTCAAAAGGAAATAAGATCAGATACTGAGACCCGACATTTTAGTAATTCGTTATCTAATGTTTTTAATGGAAAAAAAATAACAAAATATGTATTATACGTGTGCTCTATTATTTTTTTTAACTCGGACTCCACCATTGTAGATTTGGATATGTATAATATATTGTTAGAGTTTTTTCTTACACAATATGGGTACTATTATGAGGAACTGACAAAACTTTGAGGTGGAAGAAAATGAGTGAGACTTTATTTTGCATGTCAGGAGGCCTTATTAAAAAAAACTATGAAAGAAAATCAAGGCTGCACCACTATGTGTTATTGTTAATGCTTAAATTATACTTGAAAATAGTATACCAGATTTATTTTTTAGATTCATACGAATATCATATTGATCAGCTTATTTAAAATATTTTTCTATATTGCATACATCAATGCATCACCTAGAATAAACAGAAGATAATACGAAGCCCTCGTGGCCTTCTGTCGAGACCCAATAGTGCACCAAAAACAGAAATAGTAATTGCCGGTATGTACAATATAATTATTTTTTTTTTATTTAATGCAATTAAAGAAAAATCGCTTTCTGATGCTTTATAATTTATCATACATGTATATCTGTATTTTAAGACACATTTTAAATTATTTGAAAAAAAATATGATTTATTACTATATTTAATTAATGATTTGCAGCAGTGCATTTTTTTGCTTATAGCGTAAAACAGCCATAGTCCTCTTATTTTACTCTTTAAGTTGGAGATATAAAATCCCAACAAAGCCATCAAAGCATTTAAAAAAGGTGCAAATCCTAGTATATTATATAATATTACGATTCAGTTTATGCATATTTAATCAGATTATAATTTTGAAAAAGATACATTGGTAAACTTGCAAGCAGCGATTTTTCCACACCGAAAAGTGTTGCTGGCTCGAAAGAAGGGGACCAAAAGTACAAACTTTTCAAATGACTGTAAAAAGACTAAAAATCAGAAAAACGTCAATGCCGCAATTAATTGATTACTTAAAGGAAATCCTTAATAACTGAGTCATCTGAATTAACCATGACGGTAAGGATTTATTTTTGTTGTATATGTATATTAATCAAATATTTGCTTTCCTTAAAACATAAAAACTAATTAATGAGATCCTAAACAAATATACGCAACAAAAATTTGCCACATTTGGGAACAATTTCCAGGCAATGCCTGGGTCTGTTTATGGCAGCCCATTATTTACTCAGGAGGCATTAAATGCATTAAATTTGAAACAAAAAAAGTTCCCCACAACCAACCCTCTGCAACTTAGTAATATAAGAGATGTCTATACCGAAGCAAGTCAAATGCACACAGTAGGTAGATTTGGGAACTCTAATCTATAGTGACAGTTTACCAGAAGGTAGGACTGCGTTGGTTTTTATGTTATGTATCAGTTCCTCCTAAAAGATTCCAGTAGGTATTTTATAATTTATGGGTTATCAACAGGAGAAAAAGCAGTTAGTAAAAAAATGCTTCGAATTTATCCATGAAGGTGGGGTAATTTTAACATCCCTAACTTTTGATGAAGCAGCAGCAAATATTTCAATGTGTGAAAAGCTATGAGCCAATTTCTCCAACCCCTTCAACTTACAAACAAAATGTAATAATAACAAACATCCGGATGTTTTTAGTTATTGTGATCCATGTCACATCATTAAGGTTATCAGAAAATTTTTGGCTAGTCAAGCAGACATTAAGTAAGCAAACATAAGTTGGAGTTGCATAACTCACTTAGTCAAAAAACAGAACTTAGAAGGCCTGCATGCTGGAACAAAAGTAAGGATGAGACGCCTTCAATGCCAAAGGAAAACAATTAAAGTCCGATTGGCAGTTCAGATAAATAGCAAGAGCGTAAGTGATGCTCTAACTTTCCAGGATGATTTAAAGAGCCCATGCTTTCAAAGCTCTGAGATTACCTCCGAATTTTTATATTCGAATTTTTAGTTCTCGTAATAGGTTTTCCATGTATCCTTTCAAAAAACGCTTATCACAAATAAATGAAAAATCCGTTTTTCGGTATCTTGTTGACTCTATTAAATCTCATATTATCAGACTAACTCTAAAAGATAGGCCGATCTTACAAGTTCGAAAAAAACGGGATTTTTGGGCTTTCTAATTTGGATGAAAAGCCTATAAATTATGTAATATTATGTCAGAGAAAAAGAATTATTGAAATATATATTAACCTACAAAGTATCGAACAGAAATTGTGGCGCCCAAACCGGGAAACGCAGTAGATATCAAATCTATTCCAATATTAACATATAGAACTCAAAGGTCTTAAAGACAGAAACTATTAAGGAAAATTATATAAAGTCTGAAGCATGGAACCTCACATGTTATGTAGAAGATGTTGCATCTTATATATCAGGATTTGTGGTTAATTTGTTAATTCATCCAAATGTTTGAATTGTATAGAAAGTGAGGAACCATCTTCTCTATTACACTAGTGGACCTTTGCATAGAAGGAGGAATTATTTGAAATTTATTAACAATACTCAGGGAATTTGCAGTCAGAAAATTAAACATATACTGAATATATTTTTAACCAAGACATTAAATAATATACTAGCTTCTGTATGGGAAACATTAATTTGAGGGGTCAATTTCTCGAACCCCTTCAACATACAAACAAAATGTAATTATGCCACATCCCTAAGCTTGGGAAACATTTCGGGACCATATTTATGATAAAATTCCATCAGAACATTCCATTTTTTATTCTAAATTCATTTAAAGGTCTTATTTTAGCATAAGAATACTTTACGAAACAATACAAAAATTTGATTTAACCGAAACCAGTAGAACTAGATGTAGTAATATGAATACAACATTGTTTAGAAATTAATAAATATGCTTTCTAACAAGAAGCATGTGTAATATATTATAATTCAGCCAACAGTTATATAGTTAATGTGCATTATTATTTCAGATTCAAGCCAGAAGCTTCCTTTTCTGGAAGGCTGTAATAAATGACAAGCACGCCAAAAAAAACGATTCCGTTTTTCGGCATATAAATTTTTATACAGATTATTATACCTTAACAGCTGCATTTTTGGTAGAGAATGATCGATAGCGGTAATATAACAACATTCATTTAAATATATTACTTACTTGATTATTATAATATTATACTTGATTATTATGTAAATATCAGAGAAAAGAAAAAAAAAATAATGTTTATTGAATCTTTCACTTTAGAAAATATTTGGCGACAAAATCTTTCTTTTTCAGATATGCCGTAGATAAAAATTATTTTAAAATGCATTCAAATAATTAGGTATATAAAATAACTACAAAATTAAATAATTACTTAATAGTAATGTTATGATCCCTCATAAAACAGCACGCCACTGCAAAACGTTGAAAGTGAACGGGCAGTAGAGTGCCCAATGCAGTAAAAGCCTTCTATAAATGATTTTTTCTTCAAACGTCAGTAAATCCGTCATTACTCGACTGTGTAGGCGGCCGTGAAGTTTCGTTTTTCCTCCGCCGGAGCTTTACTTTTCACTTTTCCGCCGGCGGAGGTAAAAGTGTTGTCATAGCAACATAGATACAATACAAACAGACAACAAAATAAGCGTCAACAACTCAAAATTTATTAAACTACAATTTGTATTTATCACTCAATTTGTGACTGCATTTCTAAAAATCACTAATTTAGGAACAAGTTGGTTATTATTTAATCGAATTTACTCAATAACTGCTTATCAATACGGAATTAAAACGCAATCGGAAACGCACTCTTAAAAAAATAATTATTGTTGACAGTGTCCACTGACAGCTTTATGTTACATTATATTCACCGACACCGGTCTAAGCAAGGCCACCTACGACCGTGGTCTAAGCCGCCTTGCGAACCCATTTATCTTTAATAATAATTAGATATTATTACTATTAAAAAGAGATGTTTTTGCATTAATTTGTCGACATTTGAAGAAAAAACAGCATATTTTATTTGGAGGAAAAGTTACTTTTCATGGCTTGCTCTCTATTACCAGCCTCACTCCGTTTGGCTGTTAAACACGAGCGCGCCATGAAAAGTATCACTTTTCCTCCATATAAAATAATATACTATTTGTGGACACCTCCGGGTTACAAGCTGAAATTTTCACAGAATGAAGATTTTAGTATATTAATTCAAAATCCGAAGGTAGTCAAAAAATTGAACAGGCAAAAGGGCAGTGTACCTAAAAATCGAGATTATTATATGAACGTGTAGGATATTAATTTATGAATGTTTTCATATAAAATTCATCTACATTTTAGTACGAATTATATTTTTTATCATTGCTTGAATATAATAATAATAGTTATTATTATTATTATTATTAGTATTCTAACCCGTAATGTGTAAAACCCCTTATTATATTGTACAATAGGCGTGAGAGAGAGGGGGAGCTATGAAGAAAAGTGAGATGCGAGACTACTGGGGCAGCGCGAAATCCGACAGTCGCGGCTAGAAGAAAATTATTTTTTTCTTCAAACGTCAGTAAATCCGTCATTACTCGACTGTGTAGGCGGCCGTGAAATTTCGTTTTTCCTCCGCCGGAGCTTTACTTTTCACTTTTCCGCCGACGGAGGTAAAAGTGTTGTCATAGCAACATAGATACAATACAAACAGACAAAATAAGCGTCAACAACTCAAGATTTGTTAAACTACAATTTGTATTTATCACTCAATTTGTGACTCCATTTCTAAAAATCACTAACTTAAGAAGAAATTGGTTATTATTTAATCGAACTTACTCAATAACTGCTTATCAATACGGAATTAAAACGCAATCGGAGACGGAATCCTAAAAAAAAATTATTGTTGACAGTGTCCACTGACAGCTTTATGTTACATTACTATAGCAACAACCTGTGGCTACTCACCGACACCGGTCTAAGCCGCCTTGCGAACCCACTTTAATAATAATTAGATATTATTACTATTAAAAAGAGATGTTTTTGCATTAATTTGTCGACATTTGAAGAAAAAACAGCATATTTTATTTGTCAGTAAATCCGTCATTACTCGATTTTTATATGGAGGAAAAGTAACTTTTCCTCCATATAAAATAATATACTATTATTACATTTAATTCTATTTTTCCATTACCATTTGAGAAAAAAAATTATTCTGGCACCTATATATTCTAGATATTTAAGGCAAACTTTTTGCAAGAATAAAATTTTTTCATTTGAGCCTTCATTTCGGAGAGAATGCGAGGTAAATACAAAAATGAGTATATTTCAATCAGATTTTGCCCAGGTTCGAAGGGAGATATTTTATTTTTTTTATTTATTTTGCCGTAAGGACCAACGTAATCCGCATATTTAAGCAATGATAAAAAATATACTTCGTACAAAAATGTAGATGGAATTTATATGAAACATTCATAAATTAATATCCTACACGTTCATATAATAATCTCGATTTTTAGGTATACTGCCCTTTTGCCCGTTCTAATTTTTGACTACTTTCGGATTTTGAATTAATATAATAAAACCTTCATTCTGTGAAAATTTCAGCTTGTAACCCCGAGGTGCCCACATACGGCAAAATAAGTTATAGGTAGCACTCTACTATATGGCAGCGTTGCCATTTTTAAAACTATCCCCTTGTAATATATATAAAACTGTGGAAATATGTAGGATTGCAATAAACAAATCATGTTATGAATCGAATGTTATGTCTCCAATTTTTATTTACCTATGGACTATGGCCCATATTGGTAGAAATATTGAAAATATTGTGATTTGTTTTAAAATAGCGCACAAAAGAGGTGGTGCAAAAAAGCGAAAAACATAGCAGCTAATGGCGCTTTTAACGTGGGTCTGACTGTTGTGCAAAATAAAGCCGTTGATACTTCAATCGATATCTCTCCATGGAGGTTTAAGAGGAGACAATTTGTCTTTTACCCTTCGGACTGCTACTGCAGAAGGGTAAAAGACAAATTGTCTCTTAAACCTCCATGGAGAGGGACTCCTTAATCACTATAATAGCTTGTCGGAAGATATTTTACCACCGATGTTAGCATAATGTTGGTTAGTTTAGTTAGATTCTCCTTATACAGTAAAGAAAACAGAATGTAAATTAGAATCAAAATATGTCAAATTGCAATTACATAAAATGGTAGCTATCCTCTTCTACTATTGACTTTCGGACTATAACTAATCGTCATACTTTTCCATAAAGAATTCTATGTTACCCTATGATCCCTTAGTTATGATGAGAGAGTAAGATTATTAAATTTTAAGTTAGTATCATTATAGGCATACAGGGGGCACCCTTAAGGATGGTCACCAGCAAAATCACACTATAATGATAAAATGTATTTCAAATTTGCCTTAAACAGATATAAGACGACGACGCCGCCTTGCAATCAAACTAATGGTAATTTTCAATACAAGCACCGTTCTATTGTGTCAGTAATTGCATAACCGAAAAAAAAAGGCAAAAGCGAGCGAACAAAGAAAATAAAAGAAACCACCAAACCTATCAGCGTTTCAGTGGAGCTACACGTTTGCAGGAAATTATAACAAAGGGAGTTAATTGAAAAAATATCCGTGTGCTTCAAAATTCTTTGGCATAGAGAGAAACCTTCCAATATGTGCGAAACACGGAATTATTAATAAACCATAAAACGTAACTAATCGTTAGTCGGTAAAAAATTATGTAAATTTATGTCTGAACCAAGGAGTTCTAAGGTAATTTCAAATTAAGCCAATATTGTAAATTTATTTTACCTATAGAGGAAAAGGGCAATTAGCACTGTATGACATAAAATCAGAAGAACAAGCAGGCAGGTATAATAAATCAATATAAGTCAATATATATTAATTATAGGTTCATCACTTTCAGAGCAACATTTTTTTTAGTTTTGTCACGCTACAAGTCAACTTGTTACTTTTTCCCACTAGACGTTCCACGAGATTTCAGGAATTTTGTTTGAGGATGGGACAGTATCGACATAAAAAGTTTTATTTATATGTCGACAAACATAATGGATATTTTTCCAAGTAAAAGAAAACTTAGGCAAGGAGAAAAATCTTCAAAAACGTACAATTTTTTTCACGTGTTTATAGTTTCTGAGAATAATAGACTGACTTAACCATTTAAAATGTATTTCTTCTTATTTTTATCACTAATTATTTATGTGAACAAAAAGATTATTGGCGTCTTTTCGCAACTATGTTGAGGAGCTGATGCTTCTCTTTTTGTCAATCAATTTTTTGATGACGCTATTTCGTCTGGCACTGATTTACCCATCTCACCCAATCAATTTATATAAAAAAATAAACACGCTGTATATCGACAACGACGCATTTGCAAATACATGTTTTTAAAGAACTTATTTTTAAGATCTTCAAATTAACCAAGCAATTAATATTTCATAGTTTCAGTTTCTATTAAAAGGTAATTATACGAAGCGAAATACTGAAGTAGTATCCATACTGGTTTCTGTTTTAAGTAATTTAATTATGCTGAACAGCGGATAGTTTACGTGAAGAGTAAGGGATTACTTCAAAGATAATTTTGCGAATTTTTTATGTAAGCAAAAAAATTATCTAACTCGGGGTGAATATCAAATTCAAAATATATGAACACAACAGTCTAATAATTAGAATATATCACATTGACATATTCAGTCATAGAAAATGTTTAATATTATTATTAGTGGTACTAGCATAAATGCATGCGAATAAGAAATCTAAAAAATCCACCTATCCGATATACATCAATGGCATCACACGAGTTGTCAAGTAGGGCAGAATTTAAGTTTATGGTTAGATTCAGAGGGGAACACAACAGCCTAATAATTAGAATATATCATATTGACATATTCAGTTATAAAAAATATTTAATATTATTATTAGTGGTACTAGCATAAATGCATGCGAATAAGAAATCAAAAAAATCCAGCTATCCGATAAACATCAATGGCATCACACGAGTCGTCAAGTAGGGCAGAATTTAAGTTTATGGTTAGATTCAGAGGGTGTTCAACTATCATTCGGAAATAGTAAACGATAGATTCACGATGGGGGCAATATTACCGTTTTTCTTCGAAATCAAGTAATTTTTTATGATACAAAAACAAAAGAAAGTCAAAAGAAATACATTTATGACATAGAAATTAGCGTTTTCGTCAAATCAAGGAATTTTATCATTATGCAAAAACAAAAAAAAAAGTTGACGCAGAATTACCGTTTTCTTTTTAGTCAACTGATCAAAAATATATTTCAACTATTTTCCTAATTTTAGTAGGATATTATATTTGTGTGTGTCTTTCTTGTTAGATTTTAAATATAAATGGGTACTTTTTATTTATTTCTTTTGACTAATATTTATTTACCTACCATGCTAAAGTATGTACAGTGTACAGGGTCATTCCTTATATTTAGACAACGTCTAGCGCGGTTATTATACGAGGTGGAAAAATTTTAAATACAAAAGTTGTAGGGATCATCCTAAATCGCCAGAAATTTTTCTAAAATATAATATAGGGATATCACAAAATTGATAAGAAAAACACAAACATGGTAAATCTTTAATGGAGCATCTTGTATACAAAACAAAAATTAATATCTCCTTGTCTGAATTCAAAAATATATAATGTGTTGACATTTGGTTTAGCCGTCTTCGAAATATTTGCATTTTAAAAACGAGTTTATATTGCTTTACGAATCGCACACTTGCCATGAATAGACTGCAACGTCATTATTGAACATTCAACACTTGTGAATATTGATAAATTATTTAAAAAATATATATTGTAATTTTTTTGGTGCCATGTTCATTATTGAAAATAAATAAGTATATTAATAATATGTTATAATATACAGTAACAATGTGTTGTCTGGCTTATTTGTTAAATAAGAATAATATTAACTGCGATTTAATTCAACAAAATAATCACATTTTTTAATTTAAATATCTCGAAAACGGCTAAGCCAAATGTCAACACAATATATATTATTGAATTCAGAAAAAAAAGATGTATTAATTTTTGTTTCAATTAAAGATTTATCATGTTTGCGTTTTTTATCAACTTTGCGATATCCCTGTATTATATTTAAGAACATTTTCTGGCGATTTAGGATGATCCTTACAACTTTTGTATTTAAAGTTATTTCCACCTAGTATAATAACCGCGCTAAATTTTGTGTAAATATTAGGAATGACCCTATACTTGAAATAAGTAACAAAACTAATATGATGGATAATAAAATATTTTATGTTAGTTTATAAGAAGGTACGCATTTGGCTTTATTTTTTTATATATGTGTTACTTTATATTATTAGTATTATATACTTAGCATGGTTAGAAAAGTCAATAAAAAGTTTCAAAAAATATTTGTATTTAAAATTTTACAGAAATACTACTTTAACATTAAAAGTACAAAATCTCAACATGTTTTAATATTTTTCTTCAAGGTAATTTTTATAATTTTATTTTTTTCTATGTTTAAAATACACGCCGCTGTAACTAAAATGCACTCTAATTTGAAAACTTTATATTCAAAATAGTTCTTGATATATTCGAAATTACTCGACGTAGGAGCAACATACAATACATATTTTTTGATAATATTTTCACGGTTTATTTTTTTATAAAAAGATAATTTCAAACAGTCAATAATTAATAATAAATGATGCATTTACCAAAAATAAATCATTTTTTTCGCATAAATATATATTACTTCAAAATGATGATCCTTCGAAGTAAAATTAGCTTGTCGGAACTCGACTAGCTTCCGCTCATATGAAATGCTGATCCTGCCTTTTGTTTGTGCTAGTAACAAGTAGTGTTGAGTTGAGATATCATATTTAAACTATAAACAAAAATTCATGGCGAGAGCTCTCAGATTACCGAGTTGGAGGCGGAATTAGAAGAACTTAGTGATGTTGAAGGTATTACAGATGTCACCATATTTCTCCCAGAATACGATGAATTCATGGACGAGAGGGGCACATTGGCCAAGATATTATAACAGGTACATACTTTTTTCTTGCAGCAGTATTTAAAACTTGCTTCAAAGGACAGCAATATAAATACAGGACCTCCGTCAAGTTCTATGAGAGAGACTAAACTGTAGAGTATAAGTACTACTCCCAGCTGGATGAATATGGTTGGGAAATATTTCCTTCCTTTGCTCTTTTCGGCTATACCTCTTTAGTCGATGAATGAGCAGCAACGTAACTACAGGGTGGGCTAGGGGGCCGGGCCCCTCCCAGACATCGCTAGGCCCCCCCAGGAAAAGGCTGACTTTGATTTTTTATCCATATGACAATAACAGGCCCACCCTAGGCTCCCCCCAGGTCAGGTGGCTAGTTACGCTGCTGTGAATGAGAATTAAACATTGACAGTGAGAGAGAAGAACTAACCGATGAAGTAAGGAGGAATAGAATTGGTCATATGAAAATAAAAACTCACAAGGGGCCGGAAGAAGATTTAGAGAGTACTCCAACTACACTGTATTTGTTTATCAAAAATGTGGTGTTCCAACCGCATTCCAAATGCTTTGAAACGTTTCACAAATAAATAAATATCCGTTAAAAAATTACGTTAAAAAAAGAACTATAAATTTAATCGATTAAACTACGTACAATATTTTGAGCATGATTTTTCTGGAAAATGATGAATGCAAAGTAATTTAATAAAAACCCGGGACTGCGAATTGGTCGAGGGTTTTTATTTATAAATTATTTCGCATGAAACTATTTGCCAAAAAGAAAAATCATGCGAGAAATATTGAGCGTAGTTTAATCGATTAAATGCATAGGTTGAGTGGTATACGGCTAGAGTATTTCCTGAATTAGTTAAATTAAATCCATAAACGTGAATGGCCAACTCGATGTTATCACATGAAATATCGCTAAGTCGCGGATTCATTTTGATCAAAGCACCGAAAACACATTCAAAATGTTGAAAACGACGCTTCACTTGATTTTAGAGGCTTGAAGTTAGTACAACACGTAAACCTTAACATAGGCATAAACGCAAGAATTTATACGTTTACAAAACCCTTCAAAGCTTTGTAAATTGTCTGCTGAAGTAGCGCCAGTAGCGGACCGTGGTGGCAAGTAACGTGAAAACGTCAAAGTCGTCAACTGCCAATAGATTGTAAAATCCTAACCTGCCAATCCACATTCCACAAATTTTTATCTTTTTTCGTGTTTGGTGACTTATAGGTATTTTTATTTTTCGCTGAAATAGAAATAAGAAGGTACGCATTTGGCTTTATTTTTTTATATTTATATTTATACTTAATACACTAAATTTAAAACAGTCGTAGTACATAAATGAACATAAAAATGGCTTACTTTCCTTCGTTCAGTTTAGGATTTTATTAGGTTTTTTTACAAAGTTTTGAACGCGTTCCCTAAGGGTTCGGATCCTAAGTGATTTTCGAGTAATTTGAGTCATATTTAGTTGTATGGTTGGGGTCTTGGTAAGGATTTTGTCCATAAACCTCCCTTAGCAAATGAGGGTCACAATTTTCGCTGAAGCGGAAACCGAGTGCTAAAAATGTCTTCAGTACTCAGTATTGCGTAAAGCCAAAATATACCGAATTCTCCAAAAACAAATTTAGTATAAACAGACAAACCACGTGTCTCTGGAATAATTACAAATAAAACAAATGTGTAACCAATAACCAGAAAAACCATGAATTTGACATTTGACGTAGCCGACTTTTCGAGACTCTGTCACAAAAAGCAACAATTTCATCACGTTTCACGTTGCCTTGAGGAAACGCAAGCCCACGTAGTCCGTAGAACGGTAACGTGGATAATTTTCCAATGCGCATGACCACATGCCAATCTACACGTTTAGGTTTACGTCGTTGGCATAACTTCAAGCCTCTATTTGTTACATACCCCAATGATGCGTTGACTAGGCGCGTTTATCAAAGTCGACATGTAAATATTTCAAAGTTTGACATTTTCTGTCACGTCATACCAAAATAATAAAATACAAATTTTAAAGAAAAATCTGAGTTTTTAGCAATAAAAATCAATATTAGATCATTCGAACCATTTAGAAAATATTTTTTTTCCAAATTTTAATGACAATTGCAAGAATCAGCTACAATCGACAAAACGAAATACAATATGGAGGACGCAGTTTAATCGCTGTTGAACAGGTCTAGTGCAATAATCACTTATCTAAACAAAATTTATTCAGAAAATCGGGCTGTCTGATTGGTCCATTTTACAATGAAGGAAATAATCATCAATTTTATTTTAATTTTTTTTTCGTGTTATTTAAGATCATTTAAACATAAATAATAAACAAGTTTACTTTTAACTTTTGATTTTCCATCCCCGGAGGTTAATGGGTTAACTTAAAAACGCAATGATATGATAATTTCATAATACTACAACAAAATTAAGAAAATAATAATTGAAAGACACTTTGATCCGTAGGCTAAAAAGAAACGCAGTGTTGTCATTATTTTTTTGTAATAATATGACGTACGCTACATAAAATGTTTGCCGAATAATTCGTATGAAATGGAAAATCCTCCGATACTTATAAAGCCGCCAGCCAATATTGCCTTTCTGTTTATGTGAAAAACGGAGATTTTTGTTTGGCTAGCAATTACGTTTTGGACAGTTAAAAGCGTGTCCATCGAGTGTTTCAGTATAAAATGATTAAAGGAAATACTGAAAATAGTTGAAATTAATTATATGCTCATAAAACCAGAAGAAAAAGAAAATATTGTAAATGCCGTAAGTTGTGTAATATTTTAAAGTAACCTAAACTAAATTATTTTGAAATATTTTTTATTATATAAGTCTGCGAAAGTACATCCACACCACCGTCCTCTTATAAACCAATAGGAAGTCACAAAAGTGATAGCTAATACGCATGGCCCTCCGCCGGCTTCGGGTGTTTTTACATTATTCAAATTTCATAAATTGTATCTAGCTGCGCCCATTAACTGTCACTTTTGTGAATTCCTATTGGTTTAATTAAGAGCCATAAGAGGACCATGGTATAGATGCACTTTCGCAATATGCCTCCTCGAGCTTCGGTTAGAGCCTTCTCCAGTGATCTTCATTTCCCAAGAATACGAATATGGAGCATGGAGAACAATAAATTATCTTAATTACAAACAATATAAAATTCATATCAGCCAGATCCTTAGACCCGGCGATGCTGAAAGAGGGTTGGTCCTTTTGTAATTCGCTCCAGGGTCGGCTTACTGAAGTCGATTTTTTAAATTAAATTATCTGGGCTGACGAGCGCAGTTTTTCTACTGGCGGCATCTTTAGTCAACATAATGAACACTATTAGTCGTTAGATAATCCACGTTAAAATGTGGAAGTAAGGTCGCAACAGAGTCCAAAGATTCTAGAATAAACTGTGGTCGCAAGGGCGACAATCATTTAATGTATGGGTAGGCTTGTGCTACAATAAAGTTAATGGCCCGTTTACTCTTGAAAGCCACACACATATGCAAGATATATTGAGTTAAGAAACGAAATTCTAGAAGCATTATCTGAAGAACCGTTATATAGCGGCACCAGGATGGTGCCCCACCCCACAATGGGAGAGACGTCACGGACTTGCTGAACAATAAATGTTTTCCAATAGGTTCTGCGCTGGCTGGCGAGAAGTCCTGATCTGAATCCCCTTGATTGTTTCCTTTGGGGATATCTCCAAAATCATTTTTATCGCAATGTGTCAAAAAAAATAGATGTTTTACGGCAAAATTTAATTATATTGTTTAGGGCAAGAAGTATTCGACATGCAATTTATAAAATTAGATGGTTAACACAAAAATGTATTGAAGCAGAGGATTGCACTTTGAATACTCAAAATAAATTTCTTTGCCTACAAAATCTCACATATTAAAATATTTTTTCATCGCTAGAGTAAAACAGAAACTTTATTTTAATTATAATACTCTCTGCAGAACTCCTTTGTTACCAAAATATATCTATATTTCTGCTTAAAGCAGCATATTTTTAAACATTATCATGATCAGAACCGTATTGCAAAAATAAATAACTTTCAGATAGTGAAAGTTCAGTTCAAAACGATGAAATTTTGCCAAAATGTTATTGGCTTGTTTTGGGAAACGAAATAATTTAAAAAGTAGGTAATATTTAAAATTCAGCTCCGTATTTAAAAATGTTGATCCTCATGGTGATATATGAAAACCGAAACGTCCTTTTTAAATTTGAAACTATTTTTAAATGTATCCTAAAATGGGATTTCCGTTTTTCAAGATGTTTAAAAATAACGTCACAAAAGAACAAAAAAGGAAAATGAAACTTTAACTTTTTTGAGGTATCTTCGGAAGTAGTCAAAATTTTCTTAATTTCTCGCCAGCGTTACCTTAAATTCCAAATTATGCAGCTTTGCAACAATTTAACATTTGCTATATCTTCCATAGTTTCCGATATCCCAATAGTGAGCATCGAATTTAGGATACACATGTTGAGTCCTACCAACTCACACTCAATGGCGAAATAATAGGACGCGTAAACCATTTCAAATATTCTGAAAGCTGGCTCAGCACTGGGACAGTGAGAGACGCTCCGATGAGAAGATTATAGCAACATTGGAATATCCCGCAGAGCATTCATGGCATGGAAAATCGAACCTTGTAAATGCGGCTGCGCAAAAGGATGCCGCAATGCATATGCAATATGGTTGATTCTTCTTTGCTTGGGCCATGAAAGCCGCCGAATTTTCAAAATACCTTGGACGGGACACATTTCAGATAATAAAGACGTATTGAGAATGATGAACACAGAAAGGCAATTAGTCGACCCAATTAAAACAAGAAAGACGGAATACTTTGGTAATATAATCAGAGGAACAACCATTTACTTAGTCTCATCATTCAAGGAAAGCTAGAAGGAAGGACATGTATCGAGCGAAAAAGACTGTCATGCCTCCGTAATATTGAGCAGTGGACCGGCCTCGAAGTCGAAGATCTATTTGAAGTAGCCGCCGATCGTGAAACATTCCATGAGTTGCTAAACATGATGACAGCCAACGTCTGAAGCCAGACTTGGACGGCACTGGAAGAAGTACATCATCAATATTTCACTGACTGGAAATTTATTCAAAAACGCTTATTTCTACTTAGAATTAAAGAATATAAAAAATATACCCGCAAAACACGTAGTAACCAATAAGTAACTTTTTAACACCACCTCTTAAATTAGTTTTAGAATACTCTGTATATATGGTCTCAACTTCATTACTTAATTATCAAGTTCTACAGAAAAGCTTTTGTAATAATTTTATTTCTTAAACTCATAATAGTTTAAATTATTTTTTAAATTAATAATAAATAAAATTATCATATTAATTATAGCTGTGACAGAAAGTAAAAGAAAATATGTGAATATACACCACATAACACTCGCGCAGCTTTATCAAGAATAGAAAGTATTTTACATTAAATCTGAATAACAAAAGATATTGTTAAAAGCGCAAGCGCCCATGAAACAAGTTATCAAACAATTAAGGCTGAAATTCCATTAAAATAATGTATTCACCAGCCCTAATTCAGAATAGCGACAATCAATGAATCAAGGGTTTGCGTAGTAGTAATTTTACAGAGAAAACACGTATGAGGCCATTGTGGATAATAAATCGAATTTTGTAGGTCGAGTTAAGACAACTGAAATAAATATTCATATTTTACACATTTAACTTCACTGTAAAATGGATAGCAAATTTATCGAAGGAATTCCCTTTTTAACTCCTATATTCCCAACCAAATACTTTTACATCGATATTTTTAATAATTTTCGACATATTTCTTCCCAAAATTACAATTGATTTTCACTAATTGTAAAGAAGAAAATTGTCTTTATTGTGTTGTGTATGTAAGGATTTTATCTTTCTCTAATATTACACAAACCCCCCCCCCCCCTGTTAGTGGCAAACCCAAGTTTACAAATTGAAAAGTTCATTCTATTGAAACTGTTTATCCAGGCCACAAATTGCCTTTATGGTAGATGGGCCATATACATTATACATACCCACAGCCTACATAATACTTTGCGTTTTAACTTTAGTCTTACTTCGAACTTTTTCCGGATAAAATTTAATATTTTCAGTACGGCGAAAAAATGAAACGTTTTTCTATTAAATTTATAAAATCGATGAAAATAAAAAATAGTAGATCGAGTATTAGAATGTTGGCTAAAAAAAAAGCTGGCAAGACTCAAGTGGCCATATTAGTTATAGTTAGAAATTCGTATCGAGAAAGAAGGCAATGGTGACCAAAAATAAAGAAAGTTTCCTAAAACCGAGGGACTTACTGCGGACAAAGTTGATTTAAGTTGGTTTTGTAAGGCTCGAGACAAGCACTTGCCAATATCATGACCCATAATTCAAGCAAAAGCTTTCGAAGTTGCACAGAGCCTAGGACTAAGCGACTTCGAAGCATCAAATGGATGGTTAGACAGATTTCGTCGTCGCATGGCGTCGGCACGATATTACCTTCAAGGCAATTTGTGGAGAATCTGCAGAGTTTAATATCGCAGGTTTGAGAACTTGGAAGAAATCATTGGTCATTTTAAAAGATTATACTTCAAAGGATGTGTATAATGCAAACGGGATGGGTCTCTACTATCGCACGTTGCCAAGAAAAATATGTGCCTTGAAAATGATAAGTGTTCTGTAAGAAAACTGCAAAACTCCGAATTACAATATTGATCAGTGCAAATATGGAAGTTGAAAAGGAGAAACAGATTATCATAGGTAAAAGCAAAAATATTCAATGCTTTGAAGGGGCGCACACCGATAAGTTTCGTTAGTATGATCATGACGAGGTGACTTCACGAATTTAATGCAAAGATGAATAGGCAGAATAGAAAAGTCGTACTGTTTCTAGATAATGCAAAAACACATCCCAAAATTGCACTGGACAATGTCAAAATTTATTTTTCTTCCAACTAACATCACTTCACATTGCCAACCTTCAGACCAATGTTTTATGCAGATGCTCTACAAGAGTTATTTTATTAAGAGACTGTTAAGATATATGCATAGTGGTTGGCCTCTACAATCAATAGATAAAAACATGGATTTCGGTAGCCTGGCAAACTTTGTCCCCGATGTCAATACAGAAGTGCTTTTCTAAAGCAGGGTTTATATGCAATATATGGAGAATTTCGAAAAAGAAGACATTCCGCCCGCCCAACTGTTTCCTACCAAACGATAATTTTGAGGATCTGAAAAAATTTGCGTTAATTGATAGCGGTGTGGCAACCGAAACTGAAGAATTGCCCGTCATTCACTGTATTGAAGTGAGTCTATCTACATCCGAGTCTGAAACTGAGGATGAGGAACCTGAAATTATTCCAGTGTCGAATATTACAAGCCTATCTGAAGACTGTGAAGTTTGAAAGACTTAGAAAAATGTGTTGTCAATGTGAACAATTCTAACATGGTTACAGATGTGTGTCTAAGCTGTTATTAAAATGTCAGTCTGAATTTCACAAAAATAAAAAATATGAAGTAATTATTGATTTCAAACTATTTACATGTACACACATAAAATAAAAATTTACATATCATTATATGTATATACATAATATAAAAGATCGTGATTTTTATTTACATATAATAAATAGTATGTATAGCGTGTATTTCGACAAATTTAATTTAAAATTCTTTTAGTAGATGGATGTGGTAGAAGTGTTATATAATTAAAATTAATAGTAAATAAGCAATGTAATACGCAACATTTGCTTTTATTTTCCTGCGTTCTCTTTTAAAAGACTAACTTACTCAACTTGTAGACGAACCAACTCGAATCTCAGAGAGGGGCGAATTCGCCGCCCTCATGGATCTTTTTCTAACCACCAATCCTGGCCAGTACACAATTACAGTTCGTCCGCTATTAGGTACTTCCGACCACAAACTTATTACAACGGTTATGAATTGCCACTTCTACAGAAGGATCCATCATTGCCTCGCAAAATCTGGCATTACAATTCTGCAAACTAGGACGATCTAAGGGAGTTCCACCTAGATTTTCCTTGATTCGACGTCTGCTTTGGCACTGACGACCCGTCCGTCTGCTGTGAAAAGATGACGCAAGTAATCTCCTCAGGATAGGAAGCATACATCTCAAATTCAACCGAGTTACCGTCAAAAGGAAAGGCCTGGTTCGACAGAAGATGAGTAAGAGCCGTAGGTGGAAAACAGCAAGCCTACAAGTACTGGCAGCAAAATCAGACGGCTGAAAATCGCAACCATTTTGTAGAAGCGAGAAACGAATGCAAGCGTGTGATCGACGGAACTAAGGACAACCACAATCAAAGGATCAGGAATATAATGCCCCAGTGACTCCAGTAATTTCTGGTCGGTTAAAAAGGCAGTAAGTCATAACTATACAAAAACGTCTCTCCCACCTTTGACAGACGAACGTGGCATCACGACGACTAGAGCCAAGGAAAAAGCAAACATGCTCGCCAAAATGTTCGCATCGCACTATGCCTTCGACGTCCCCCAAGGCAAGGCTCTCCCAGCCATATCGAACATCAACACTACCATGGTAGGAGACAAGTTTCATCACCGTGATGTTCGTAAAATCCTTAAAGAACTAGATACGCAAAAGGCATCAGGACCAGACAGAATACCTGCCATCGTGTTAAAGAACTGCGTCAACGAACTAACACCCGTTTTTTCCAGGCGTTTTTCTCTGTCTTACGGAAAAGAGATTTACCCATCTTCTTGGAAAATCGCTCGAGTATAACCTGTTCCAAAAAAAGGCAAGAAAATCACGCCCTCAAACTATCGTCCAATTGCCTGGCTTCCAATAATCTCCAAAGTCATGGAACGTGTAGTCAATCAGCAACTACTTAAGTACCTCGAGAATAACAGAATAATCGGCCATAATGAATACGACTTTCCCAAAGAGAGATCGACAAGAGATATATTGACCTATATCACTCATATATGGAGTAGCGCAATTGAGAACTACGGAGTCTCGAGCGGTTGCGTTGGATATTTCGAAGGCATTCGACAGAGTTTGGCATGACGGGCTGGTCAACATACTGCCGTCCTTCGGACTTCCAACCTCTCTCTGCAGTTGGATTGTCAGTTTTCTTAAGAACCGATCTCTGCACGTTGCAGTTGATGGACACATCTCAGACACATTCACCATTAACGCGGGCGTGTCTCAGGGCGCCATACTTTCACCAACGAATAATCCTGTTTACAGTTTTGCAGATGACAGTACCCTTGTCTCCCACTTTAGGTCAGAAAAA
Organism: Pissodes strobi; assembly: GCA_016904865.1. NCBI lineage: Eukaryota > Metazoa > Arthropoda > Insecta > Coleoptera > Curculionidae > Pissodes > Pissodes strobi. Next base: position 447,473 of record MU181919.1, read on the forward strand.
CCTTTACCAGCGATTGAGACTCATTACCGCAGACAGGAGCAGATTACAGCAATTAATCAAGACCTGAAGAAAGTTCAAGCTTGGAGAGGCAGAAATTTGGTCCCGTTCAATGCAAGACCCAAGCAGCCACGTTTACCAAGAGGGCCAATACGGCCGACCCTGACATCATTATGGCAGGATCGCCCATTCAACATTTATTAAAGAAGGAATAAAAAAGAAGACATGAATTTGTTCAAATTATGAGAGGAAGTTTTACTCAAGATCCAAATTATTTCACTATCTATATCTTGACGATCGACTGCCTGCATTTATAATAGGACAAACTGTCATATTTGGTCCGATGAAAATATAGAAGATGTTAAGCCAATTCCTTTCTAAGGACGTTCCTCAATACAAGTTTGGTGCGGCATTTTGAGGCGAAAGGTGTTAGGTCCGGTTTTTATCCGTGGCATTTTTGTATTATGGTATCCGGAACTTTTGAAAAATGTAATTGAACAATTTATCAAAGAACTACCTCTTCAAAACCCCGTAATATTCGGGCAGTAAAAAACTTTCTTCATAATAATTATCAAGTGTGGATGGGTAGATATGAATTAATCAACTGGTCCGCGAACTACCCAAATCTAACACCCATAGATACTTTCCTTTCGAGCTATTTGAAAAATAATTCTATAGAGAAAGAAGTAACAAAATTGAAAAAATTCGCAGAAAATTGTGAAAGAAATATGAAATGTATATGAAAATGAAAACGAAGCAATTGTAAATGCACTGGCCTTATTCAAAAAGTCTAAAACTAAGGTGGAGAAATAGGTCTAACAAGCATGAATCCTGCAAAACATATCTACATTTAATTTAGGCTAAAAACTACACGTATTATTTATTATCTTGTTTATGGTTGAAGTGCTAATTATCTAGTATGTAATTTCCAAATTTAGTAAACAGAATTTAAAAACTATATGTTATAGCTCATTTTGTAAAATATTAGCAGTAAATTAAACTTCAAACATCAATGGAAGGCAATTTGAAAAATAAGTCTATATCTTCAGGTAGCAGCAGGTATCTAAATAGGTAAACAGTGATATAGTATTGCGTAATTCTAAAATCTTCAATATTTCGAAAAGTTTTGATGCATGACATTTTTTACAAAAAATATACAGAATTTAATAGAAAATCAAAATCAACAAAACATCTGATATATTACATTCAGAAAAACAAAGTTGGCATGTTCCTTGCTTTTTTGAAATACCATGTATACATTAAAACAAAAGCAGGTGTAAAAACAGATAAAATGAAATAACTTTTGTTGGGAATATTTTTTTTCTAATTTAAAATATAATAGATATTTCCATTTAAAGAATTATCTAGTTCACCCTGAACATACATATTATGTAATGTAATAATAATAATAATAATAATAATAATAATAATAATAATCACTGTACTTAATTATTCTTAAACCAAAAATAAAGCTTAAATCTTGTGCATTGTACATGACCAATGTACTTATAGAACTTTAGATAAACAACATTGTTTTATTTCGTCTATATTTAGTTGTATTTATATATTACATCAGAGGCAGCAAGTAGATTAGCTTTGCGAAAGCCGAATTGGCAATCAAAACGCAAATTCTATTGTTCCAAAAAATAGCAGTTTCATGTCAGAATGTGTCCTTTGTCAATAAAACATTAATGCAAAACGGAATTAACTTTTGATATTAAAAGGGAATTCGTTCGATGAATTTATTATCATGCACAGAACCAGTATATTTTTAAATTATTTCTTTTTCCATTTGTTATCCTGAAACGAAATGAAGCGATTATGTTCAAGTACTTTTGATTGATATACACCGTTTTCAAACAATAAGCGACTGGCAAATAAATTGTATTTTCCAGCCCTTATTGACCAACAAAGGATATTTGTATAACAAGTGTTCAATTCAAAAATTTCATCACTACGAAATATTAATTAATTAGTGCGGCTACAACACATAGTTCTCCTACAAAACGAAAATATTAATTACAAGATTTGAAATCGAGCAACAAAATCATCTAATGTTCGAAATAATATAGTTTTACAGAGTAATAAATAATACATTTCGTTCGTATATGTAGCATCAGTATTAATCATATTATTTCGGATATACTCGCAGGAAGCCAACAAGTTAAAGCAATTTACGACAACTTTACTCACACCACTAATTACTTTATTAAGTCACAAATCTTAAGCGCTAGTATGTCTTTGTTTGCCTCTTATGGAAGTTATTATTTCGACACTAAAGATCAGAAAAACTTACTCTTAATAAAGTACTTGGTAACCAACTTGAATGCAACTAATATTTTTCACTAAGAATTTTTAAATAAATACGCATAATACTACTTAGATTAAAGCTTGAATGATTGTAGAGTAGTAGTTAGCTTTTTAAAGCCAATTATGCATATGAGTCGACAAGATGTCAATCCTTAACTTAAAGAGCAGTTAGATACAGATTAACTTTCTTTCAAACACGTTCAACAGCGGTTTCATCGAAAAATAAAAGCTCAGAACCTTAAATTCCACATGTTTAATCACAGATAAAGCAAAAAGTGACGTTGTTTTTTGAATCCAGAGGTATGACATAATACAATAAATTCGAGATATGATATTCAGATATAGCTACGTCATGCGGTGACAATGCTCGTAACAAAGGAATGACAAATCGTTTCTATGGTTATTTGCTTACCACATGACGTAAACACATCTGAATATCATATATTGCCTTTATTATACAATGTGCTCCGGAACGTCCAAACCATATCTACTTCTTGTGTTATATTCGATATAAATACGTTCCAAATTCAAGTATTTTCAAAAACATTGACTTCTGAATTTTAATGGCATTTGCTATCGCCTCCAAAATGTAATGCACTTGAAGAAAATAACTTGCTTTTTTCTGCTTGGATTTTTCACGATTTGATACGATGGCTGACAGGACAGAATATCCAAGTTTTTAATTTTATATCAGTCGAAATTAATAATTTAGTGCATGTCAAATATTTCACTCCAAAATTGTTACCTTGACATGGGCTGATACTAACCATCGAGATAATAGAATAACTGAGATATGAGAATAATAATTAAAATAAAAACAAGAAACATTACCATCAGGAAGTTGAAGGGAAATTTTACAAGCCCACTCTATATACAGGGTTGCCAGCCAATTATCCCGCATTTTGGGTTTTGTCCCGCGCCCGCGTCCCGTCGGGTGGTAAAGTGGGGCGTCATTTGGCCAGCATTTTAAAGTAACTATTTAAAATCGAATAAAAGCACCTGAATTCAGAATCACTGACAATAAAGTAAACGCCCCTTTGCGTATTTTTTCTTTGTGAAAATAACAGTGAATCATCATGTGAAATCGAAACTTCAGGTTAACACGAATTTTAATAAGACTTGTACTTGCTTACAAAATAAAAAAGATTTAGTCGTCAAGTCGAAAGTTAAATATTCATTTAAAAAATTGTTGTATTTTTTATTTTTATGTAAACTTTTTATGTAACTCTTACTTAAGTTTTTGAATTTTTGAATTAAATTTGATTTTCGTATATTAGGTTTAGGTTTTTTTAAGAATCTATATTTTTGCTGCTTTTACCATTAATAAAGTATTTTTGTAATATATTATAAGCATTTTATATTTTGTCCCGCATATTAAGCCAATATTTCAAGCACCCCAGGTGAAAAGCGACTATAAACAGCTTTCTGGTTCCTTTTTGTTTTCAGCCTAGTTAGATCTGATCAGGTCAGGTAACAACTTAAAATGAGAAGCCATGTGGCAGTATATTTCAAACATCTCAGGATACCTTTATATAATAATCGTTATTTTTATAATGATTGAGCTGCTGTCGCATCTTCAGAAGAGGAAATTCTGAAACACGTTCACATTTTTATCTATTTTTAAGCTGCATTAGCCAAATTCTTCGGCAATTTTCTATTTAGTTTTTATATCATTATAATTTGGAAATTTATTTTCGGAAACAAAACGTCTGGTTAATGTGTTTGAACGATGTGAATCATGACAGCAGGAAATATAATAAATATTTAAATTAAGAAAAGTTGCAACAGTTGGTATACCCAGACTTAATAAAGAATATGCATAATGATCATGTGTACTAAGCGGGGGATATGTATACAGCAATGACAGCAAAAACGGGCTAAATTCAACTAACTACTCACAAGGCTCTGATGACGGACGGGGAACAATTTTTTTTTAACGAAGACTATTCCGTTCGAATGATTTTTGCCTTTCCTTTCGCAGCCAAGTGGATTTGATATTTTGCTTTAATCTTTTGTCGCTCTATAATTGCAAAAATGTTATACCATTATTAAGGGCAAAGCATCAATTTGACAAATAAAAATAATTTCGTTAAACATCTTCTAAATACCTGTTCAGTAGATCATTATACAAGAGTTAATTAGAAGTTCAGCCTAAATTTTATAAGTTCTCGTTGTTTTATTTGTAGAATAATAGCCCAAAGAGCTAAATCGATTTTCATGTGTAGCATTTTTGTTCAGTATTTTACTGTCATAAAACTCAGCTAAAGTAGGATCTATCGATATCTCATTGGTCGGCATACATCAGTAGCAAAGGAAAACAAAATAAATGAGATATCGATGCATCTACTTTACCCTCACTTATTTATTTCAAATATACCCTTAGATCCTATAGGTTGCTTGAAAATCTTACTAACGATCAAATCCGGCTATACCAATAAACCAATGGTACGATTATGAAGTTTGGCAGAATTGTGTAGAAACACATCGAAAAAATAAATTCTGAACGAAAATATTCAAAATATTTTACCATTGAAGACGTGAAATCCTCTAAACAAAATATTCTACTTTAAAACTAAAAATCAAAGAAACAAAATTAGTGACTTAAGATAATAAAATTGTCATTAGTTTCAAAGAAACAAAAAGTCGTTTATAGGCATCCCTCAATCCAACACAGCAAGTGTATCACACCATTCTCTTCTGAAGATAAAGGCAGCCGTTAGAATATATTTGAACGTCAGACCCCAGGTAAGCCATATCTGAGGTGTGATCAATAAGTGCAAAGTCATACCGTGTCACTGCAATTGTGAAACATTCCAAAGAAATCCTCTTCCAGAGATTGAGGATATGATGATCGAAACGAAGACAGCCATCAATGAAGAATTCCAAAAATGTACAATGTGATGCATGTTGGAGAAGGCTCTAACCCTCCAACTTTAGCTCCACAACACTACACTAAAACCGATAGCATTGGTCTTACTTAAATTGAACACCAATTATCCCATTGAAATCTCGAAGAGCTACTTTAGTATTCGTTTATACGATTCCCTCAAGCATATACCAAACAAAAACCATGGCCTAACCAGGTATTCTTTTTATGGCAGTGGCACACACACTAAAGGGAGATCCTATGGCTCTCGACGAACGGTGTGTGTGCGAAGATGTTGGTTGACACGTTTCTTGAATAGTTGTAGGTTGTAATTAGGGGGAAACAGATGTCCTGGGAGTGAGTTTCAGAGTGATGAATGCGCCAGACAAGAGAGTTTTTGTAAGGCGATCTTCTAGGTGTTTCCAGTTGTACGACGAACTGGTGCGCTCTTGCCGCCTGTCGTGGCCATCTGACAGGCGCTGCCAGGGGCGGAATGGGGCAAGGCAAATCATGGGAACATCTTTGTGAAAGTATTTGTAAAACAGGTACATCTCGGCCACATGTCTGCGGTGTTCCAGACTATCCAAATTCCGGGTGAACTACGGGTCGTCGACGAGACGCACAGCTCTCTTCTGAATGGAATCCAGCAGCTTTAGGGTGTGCTTTGGTGCGGCACCCCAGATGTGTGAGCAATATTCTAAACACGGTCTTATTTGCGCTTTGTAGAGCAAGAGCAACTGTTGCGGTGTATACTGTTTTTTGTTGCCAAATAGGGCACCAAGCTTCTGGGAGGCTGATTTTGCGGTGTTAGCAACGTGGTGATGCCCGGACATATTTATGTTGACCGAGACCCCCCAGAAGGTCGATTGACGAGGGTGAAGGAATGGTCGAGCCTGCCATAATGATGTCAGGGCCCACAGGGCCGCCGTATTAGCCGTCTTGGCAAACGTGGCTGCTTAGATCTTTGATGCATTGAACTGGACCAAATTTCTGTCGCCCCAAGTTTGATCTTCCTCCAGGTCTTGATTAATTGCTGTAATTTTCTCCTGTCTGCAGCGATAAATCTCAGTCGCTGGTAAAGGTTTTTCTGATCTTTGGGAATTGGGAAAACAGGTTGCACTCGAGCGACTTTCCAAGAAGCTGGGTGAATCCCTTTTCGGTAAGAGGGAGGAAAAAGTCTGGAAAAAACCGGTGTTAGTTCGTTGGTGCAGTGCTTTAACACGATGGCAGGTATTTCTTTGGTCCTGATGCCTTTTGCGTATCTAGTTCTTTAAGGATTTTACGAATATCACGGTGTTATCTCACCAACTTTAAAGGCACTCCAGCTGTTTTAAGTGGATTGGAAATCCCACAACTATTTCCAGATACATTAGAAAAATGGTGAAAAGATTATCATCTCCATCACTTTCACCAGCACTCGCAGGTGCAGGAGCTGAATCAGATCACTGTGATGAAGAAATCCCAATTGCCCAACTTCAACAGAGAGAAAGTACACATTGCACTAAAAAAATAATAGAAGCAATGGCAACTGCTGTCATTATTCCACCGGGACCCCGAAACTTGAAGAAAATTCTAGAGAAGGAAATGAACCTCTTTGAAAATGACGGTAATCTATTACAAAGTTTGAGTTTTCAGCTTTGCCGTCGCTTTTTTATTTGCCACTAAAGAAAAATTACGTTAAAATCACAATTAAGGTAAAAATTATCCATGTTTAGTATTTTCAGTTCCCCCGGAATAAGTCCCGAAATTTCTAATTTTGGCCCCGAGTGGTGATGAAACTTTGATACCCTAGCACCAGTTCTTAACAAAATCCAAATGAGATACAATCACGTAACTCAATCTCCTATATTTCTATTTGACAACTGCATTAGCTGTCATTCATTTCAAAGAAATAAATTCAGGTGTTCTAATGACACATTGTAGTTTCAAGAAGATGACGCTCCTCCCCATTAAGACGAAACATTTTTCCAAATCAATGGTTAGCTGAGGGGTACAAATGAATAGCCCCCAAGATATCCAGACTTAATGCCCCTGGACTACTACAGTAATTTAATTTTAATTATTTAGAATCAAAAATCATACACTGAAACCATATAGCACAGCTAAAACAAGTTTCCTACGACATAGAGAGCAATTTGATAAAAAAAAAAGTGAGGGTAGCTATGGTTGGTATTGATACAAACGACAATAGAGGCTACTCAAGATTAGTTAAGAAGTCTGATTTGGCTTTACAAACAACGCAATAAAAGTACGTTAAGTTAATGCAAAGTATATGAAGTCTATATAAAAAAAAATACTCATAATGTTAAAATTTCTCATACCTCATCACGTGAACTAATAACTAATAAATCTACGTTTTAATTTTGTAGATATAGTTGGTAAAAAAGACAATTTTCCTAAAAGATGGTCTGATTGATGATTGATCTTAATAAAAATTATTCACGAATCGAAAATTTGGACATTATAACCAGCTCTGCTGCTGTTTTAACTATGTCAACAAGATTATTTCCATACAATCAATTGTGCTAGAAAATGATCCGCCTGGCAAGCTAATGCTGAATTTACACAAGGTCAATTGATAAGACAGTCCAATAAGGCAAGACAGAAGCCAGTCCATTAAATCTTCCGATATCGGTTAAAGGTTATTCAAGAGATAGTGGAGAATAAAATATATACCAAAATAAGCAGTGGCCAGAAATTTCAAGAAGCCAATCACTGTTATCTCGTGAGTATTATAAGCAGAAGATCCCCCCATATACAGATTCTTTACGAAAGTTCTTTTGGACTATCACATATTCCATCTGTGAATGCAGCTGAAGATTTTTACAAAGGACCTTCAGTTTCAATTATCGAAATGGATACCAGACATCTATATGTAATACAACCTATAAAAACTAAATTATCTGGCACGACTACTGGACTAAATGGATACTGGCTTTCACACAAAGCCCATAAGCGATCCAATCAAACAAGCAAGAAGTGCGTGAAGCCCGTGGCTCCAAAAAGATCGACAACCATTCTATTCAACTGGAAGGGTATAAGGTAATGGCTTGAGAACATTCCATTATCTCGGAATATCGATCTATTTGGTGCCAATATTGAAATGACTTCTCTCGCCTTGTCTATTGGCTTCATGTAAATTCAGCATTATAGACAGCAATGAAACTGAATCTAAGTCGAGAAACATAAGTTTCTAAAAAAAAACGGCGTAAGATACAAGTTACTTAATCTGGCGCTGGCCTATAATAAAAAAAATTATATTAGCAACACAGCAAATATCGCATCAAAAGCGTTAAACAAGTACCCTTTAAAATAGGGTAATATTAATACATTTTAAGGATACATAAGAATTTAGTCACAGTAATTAGTAGCTGAGCACTTATATGTAACATAAGGAATAATAAAAATTAACTGATATGATTGCCATCCTAACCATAGCGAATGGTATATAATTTAAAAATATATATATTTATCAATTTTATCTCATATTGGTTGCGTGAAAACATCCAAAGATAAACTAGTGTACTAAACTACCCTCTTCACTCACTTAACAGGGGTGTCCTTAATTGAAATCCTTTCAACATACTGGCTTTGCCACCTATCGATAAAAGCACTCCAATCGCTACTAGCATAATTTTAGAATATTTGTGCATTAGTCAATATTCATTTATCTTTTTTTATGATCGAAGAAAAAAGTAAATTATTATACCAGTTTTAAAGAGCTTTAAACAAAAACAGTAGTAATTTCACCAATGAACTTTGTTCTGTCTTTCCAATACCTTGGAGATATTTCACATATCGGACACAATGCAAAAGGATACATAATAATTACTGCATAACCATTTCATATAAATCCGCAAAATAATACTAATCTATGTTAGCATAATTTCAATAGGCATAAAAATGTATACATTAGGTATAGGATTTTCGATTAAAATACTTAACTAAATTCCTATAACAAAAAAAAACATTACTTTTCAGTCGGGAAACATAAATTATGTTGCAAAAAATGACATGCACAATCCTAATAGTAAAACTGAGCATACACTAAAAGACGCCACTTTTTGTTATACATGTGGAAAATCAACATAGAATTTACCTTTAACTAAATGAAATATAGCCTGTATATATAAACCATTTTCTTATGTCCTCTTTAGCAATGAAAACATAAAAAAAAACCTAAATATATCCTGCAAATCGTAGCGAATTAATCATTCAACGCTGCTCATATATAAAAACCTATTTCAATCAAAAAGAATTCTGTAATAAAAAAAAAGTATTGATGGATGGTTTTAAATCGAGGGTGGACATTTCCATCCGAATTTTCAGACAAGTAACAGATGCCAACCTTCAATATAAGCCCGTCCCGTATTTATAAATCAGTCAAAAAAAAGCACTTACTTGTATCAATGTTCCTTTGTAGGTGTGTGGCAATTCGATGTCTCGCATCATTATATTCTAAATGCAGTCCCAACCTCAGTATCGTTGGGTTCTTCTCAATTAGCTGTGTTATTTCCATTTCTATTTTATTACCCAATATTTGCGTCCTCTGGAAAAGAATTGAGCCATTAGATAACTTAAAAATACGACACAATTTTTCAGGATAAATCTCTTGACGTGCTACTTGACTAGCAGATATCAGACTGTACTAAGCGGAATTCCGCAAGGCTCAGTGTTAGAGCCATTTTTATTCTTATTTCTAATATTTATTAACAATTTGCGAAATAACAACAATGGAAACCGGTACTTCAAAGACAGCGATGCTGATTGCTTTATAGAGAAAGCACTTGAGGAATGGTTCAGGTCGAATGATTTGGTACTGAATCACTCAGTGTATCTGCGAAGAGCCGGTGCTGAGGAGGAGAACCAACAGTAGGGTCAAGATATGTACCTGGGCCTGGGACTTATTTATTATGCCTTTTAGCGTTTCTCAAACTGTGTTCCACGGAGGACTAGGGCTCCGTAAGAAGACATTCTTAGGAAGCAATGCGAAAAATGTGTTGATATGAGCCATATCAAATGGGGCTTTTGAAAACAGGTCACTGGCATAATTTAGATTTTGAATTTATGCTGTCATTTGTCAGTGCATACGTTTATAAGACTGGGAGGAAAGTACCGTAATCGCTTGCACGCAGAGTCCGACATAAGACTGCCGTTTTCCTTAATTAAATCAACAATAAAGAACATATAGGCAAAGAAGACACAGTGTCAGTCATCGCTCCAAAAGAAGTTGTTTTATATAATTGCGCGTATTCCTTTTATTTTAATGTGCACCTCATGTAGTTGGCAGATTAACGGGAATAAATAAGTAAGTGAATAGATTAAATGCACACAATTTTCAATATAAAAAATTTCTATTTAAACTGTATATTTTATCATTCCTCATAGCATTTTGTACAACTTTATGTTTGATGGCAGACGCCCAAATTTAAATAAAAATCAATTAAGTTAAATTTTTGGGACGGCTCCGCCATATTAATGTCGTAAAGACTGGGCCTCCGCGACTCCAAAGGTTGCGAAGCCTTAGGTCATTTCCATGTGAGCTACGCTAACATGATCTGGGAACAAGGCTCCGGCTGGAGAAGAGTCTGAGCTGCGGGGGAGGATTGCCGAGCGATCTTTGTCGGCTTGAAAATATTTTATTGCAGAATGCCTAATCTACATTAGAAATAATCCACATATCTACCAACAAAATGGTGATTTTCGTAGGTATGAGACAGAAACCATAGAAATAACCTACATCCCTACCAAAAAATGGGGATTTTCGTAGGTATGATACACGAACCACGGTTGACTAAACCTGCCCGCCAATTTCGAGGTGTCAGAGCGGCTGAACGTACTGGTCGGTTATTTTTTTTAATTAAACTCCCTGTAAAAAGTCGTCCTATTTTTATTTTCAATAAGAATGATACGATTTCTTAAAAGCAAGGCATTCTACAGCATTAGGGATTTCCTAAATTGTGAAACAGTAAAGTAACAATTTGTGTTAATATATTTTGTTTATGTAGAATCTGGTTATTAATGTATTACAGTATTTTAATATTTTACTTAGTGCTGAATAGTGCACATTATATCTTATAATTTTTATTTCTGTTGACTTAAGTAAACATTTGACCTCAAAAAATTGTCTATAGTATTGTTCATTGTCAAATGTTGTAACCATTTAAATATTAGATCATTAATATTTGAAATAATCACTGTTAAATCGAATTTTACCTATTGCCTTTTATTACCTTATACTGAACTGCTAAAATGATTTAATAGACAATCGAAAAAGGATTTTCGAAATTGCCTGTCAACTGTTTTCAGGCACCCATAGGTCATCGCGCAAAAGAACAAAAAATTTGAAGAATCAGCCAAACCTTTGGACATTTTGGAGGCCGAATTATTTCCGACATATTCAGGTAAAGGCAGACAAACTTTCCAAGAACAATAAAGACAAGAAAACCAATGTAACTTCTGTTTAAAGGTATTGAGGAGCATATGGAATATTGTACATTTGTTAGTTCTGGGTCATATAAATTATTGTTGTGTGGTCTACTACATTCCTACTTTCTTTAAAAACAAGATTCAAATGCTAGAAAACAATTGCTTGGGGTTTGCCATTAACATCAATCTTAGAGCATGTTACCACCCTATTATAATATAATGTAAATTCCATTTTAATAATTGAATTAAGATTTACCCTACCCACCTGTAAATTTTTGTATAGTATCAATCAATCATAACAAAAAAATAATGTACTTATACACATATTATCTATTCTCCAGAAAATCCAAATTCAATAGCCTAAAGGTGCCCCATAGTTATTTAAATCTTTCCACAGATAAAACTACTAAGTTTGAATGTCTTTCTCCTATATTGGGACTAAATCATTAAAAAAGTTTGTTCTATCCTATCAGAAATCTCCTTCAGTAAAGAGTTTTGATTATTGTTCTTCCGGCAACGTTAAGAACAAGATTTAAATGTTCCAAAAATGTTGCTGCAGAATGCATTTAACATCAATCATAGAAAGCATGTGCCAATATCAATTTTATTTTAAAAATGAAATTAAGATTGACCTGAAAAAAATCAAAAATCAAAATCAAAAATCACTTTATTACTACAAGAATAATATCCAATGACAAAGCTTCCGTAATAACTAATATTCAATGTATAAAATCTAATATCCAAACAAACATAGTCAAGGGTAAGATATAACTATATATAAAGAACCAGTGCACAAATAAGGAAGGGCACTAAAGCAAGAAAACCACAATTATACACCAAAATATACTAAACAGAAAAATAGAAAACCTACAAGGCATCCTCAAAAAATTCACTTAGGCTGTAATATATTTTTGCAATATTTTTTTTTATCAAATTTTTGAATGTCCTCTCATTTGTGGCATCCCTAGCCGCTTGAGGCAGGTGATTATATATTTTTTACCTTCATAGATGTGAGAGTTCTTAGTCAGTGTAAATTTTGGGATAGGTAGGGACAATTGATTATTATACCTAGTTTCATATTTATGTATTGATATGATGCCCCTAAAACGTTTATAAATAAGAACAGCCGTCTCCATTATTAACAAACATGGCAGTGTTAAAATGTTTTGTTCGATGAACAGTGGTCTACAGTGAGCTCTGGAATTGGCCCTACAGATATAGCGAATGGCCCTCTTCTGGAGCACAAACACAGAATTAAACAAAGTCAGGCTACAGAACCCCCAAAAGTGTATGCCATACCTCAAATGGGATTCAATAAGGCAAAAGTAGACAATTCTTGCTATGATCCTACCCAGCTCATTCGAAACAATTCGCAAAGCATAACAGCCAGAAGCTACCTTCGAACCATATATAGGTTCACTGAATTTCAGTTTATTGTCTATCCAGAGACCCAAAAACCTTAGAGAGTCTTTACTTGCAACAGGACAATGAATGCCACCCGTTATATCAAACTTAAAGGTGAGTATGTTGGTTTTAGTAAAATTAAAGCACTGCCCCAGTCCCCGCATCTCTGCCCACCACAGAATTAAGGTGTCATCGGCAAACAAAGTAAACCTGCCCTGTATTTTGAGTGCAGCTAGGTCATTGATATATAAGAGAAAGAGCAAGGGGCCCAGAACAGAGCCCTGGGGGACTCCGTGCTTAATTGTAAGAATATCAGATATGCCATTTTGGTTTTTTACTAGCTGCTTCCTACCAGAGAGGTAAGATGTAAACCACTCCAGTACCACACCCCTAAACCCATTGCAGGACAGTTTTCGCAGGAGTATCGCGTGATTAAGACAATCGAACGCCTTAGAGAAGTCGCAAAACACCGATGCGGCAAACTCCCCCTCATTTAGTCCTAGGATAAAATGCTCCAAAAGATGAAACATTGCATCCACAGTACCTTTCCGACATTGAAAACCGAACTGGCATCCAACCAAGATATTATGAAGGTTAATAAACTGAAGCATTCTATCCTTAACAAGTCTCTCAATAATCTTGGATAGGGTTGGAAGCAGAGAGATCGGACGAAATTGGCTGGTTTGTCCGACTCACTGCTCTTAAACAAAGGTTTAACAATGGCAGTCTTCAGGCAGCAAGGAAAAATCCCACTGTCGAAAGACGAATTTATTGCGCTGGATAAAATATTCAGACCGTGGTCCGGAAGGCTCTCGAACACTGTCAGATTGATTCCGTCGATACCTGAAGAGGTTTTATTTTTGATACCTTTTATTAAAAGGTTTCTTCAGTCAGGCTGGGCCTATAACTGTGTTTGCTTGACCGATGCTTTAATCTTGAGTGGAGGCGAATTCCTTGCAGTAAGCTTGCAGGTTAAAATAGCACTTGGGAATTGAGAAGGTTGGGGCATGAAAAAGGTTTTAGGAAACCTACCTAGAGTGATCTTCGGCAATTTGTATGTATCGATAGTGTTTGAAAAGACGTGAGACTTGTTCCAAATTAGCTGATTTTATCTTTCAACTCTGTCGAAGTAGCTACCTACTAGACGAGCGTTGAAAGTGTGAAAATATCCCAAATTTAAATCTCTATCAAGAATAGATCCTCTCATGAATCTTGAAACATCAAATATTATTCTAAGTACCCTATTCTAAACGGTTTGAAGTTTTTTCTTCATCTGGTTATTATGGCATATGCTTCATATGGAGCTTACATATACCACCATTGATCTTATAAAAGTTTTAAAAATGGCAATTTCAGTTTTAGCAACTTTACTTTTCGAATTTATAATATAAAGCGGAAATTTGACTGTTTGCTTTAACTACTATGCGGTCTGTATTCTGAGACCAATTCAATCTTTTATCTAGTATCAAGCCTAGATATTTAGCTTGCTTTAGCCAACTTATGTTAGATCCCGCTAGACGGATGTGATTTAGAAAAGAAAACTGCCGTGTTATATTCCAATAACGTAACCATTCTTAAAGAGATGATGCGACGCTTCAAGCGTTAAATTATGACTCTTGGTTTCTTGGCTTTTGCTACGATAGCGGTGTCACCAGCAAATAAGTACATTTTAAATGAAATGAAATTAAAATTTCCTTTACCTACATGGTAGCTCTTGTATGGCATTATTCGTGCCAAAAAACTAACTCACTTAGATATATTATGATCTATTCTCCAGAAGATGCAATAACCTAAGTTTGAATGTCAAATGCTTGCTTCATTGCTTCTAATATTATATTTTATTAGTTTTGGTTTACTGTAGTACTGTGTCAAATTGAATCCGTTATTTATTTACCCTATCAGGAATCTGACAAATCAAACAGTTTTGTCTTTATCTTATAGTTAAGAGTTGTATTTGCTTGTTGAAATACTGTTATGTATTTTGATTATATCTTTACTTATTTTGTTTATCTGGCACATTTTATTGTATAACAGAGAATACCAGGTTTCTTTTGAGCTGAATTGGTTCGAATTATTGCTAATTAATAGTAGAAAAAAAATAGGAAACGTGGCGGAATCGTAGGCGCCAAAAATGCAGATGGGTTTACTAGAAAAACATTCAAAGAGCCAACAGAAATAACAATTTGTTACGGTATATTCGGTATTATAGAAACACCAAAATAAAAGAGATTTTAGCCAGATGACTGACGCGGGAGATAAAACGATCGCACAGACGATGCGAGAAAGACTTAACGCAGAACTACTTGCCTAATGGAGACTTATCTTGAGAGTCTGATTAGACCTTAAAAGAGAGACAAGCTGATAGTCTACAAAATAATTAAACTTGCAAAACAATTTTCAAGCGATATTCCTACTAAAGTACTCACCTGGTTTGTTGCTCGGAACTCCTCGACGCTATTTTGTTTTAACAGAGACTTTATCAATCTGACGACACACAGCGGTGTAATGATATTACTTTCTACATTGACCACCCTCAGCTGACTATTTTTCTCCAGTGCTTGAGCCAATCTTTCCGCACCTCGATCTGTTAAGCCCGTGTTTGACAACGATAACGTTTCCAGGTGCGTATTCTGTTCTAGCCCTTCGAAGAGATTATTGAATTTCTCATCCGAAATATTCTGTAAAAGATAAACTATTATTACTCGTTTATTTCGTGTATTTAAGCATTAGAGAATGGTGCTTTCTAAAGGTTTACACTAGATATTTTTCTTCTAAAGAAGTATTTATTACTAGCGCTTCTAATAATAAAAGACCTGGGGACAAGAGAGAAGCCTCCACGTAGACCGCAGTAAATCTTACCACAGCGATTGGGCGTGCCTGAAAACGTTGAGGGTGAAATCTCAACGGCTAATTCTCTCAACATCGGATCAACCAACAACTAATACGATAACGATGAGCACAAATACTCTTGTTAGAGGCAGCTTTTGTGACAATCTCGATTAACATCGAAGGATTGTCTAGCCAGAAAGAGGTCCTACTGTCAGACATGTGCAGAACAACCAAATGCGATATGGTCGTCATTCAGGTAACTCACAGGGGGCAGGACTAGTCGTCGACCGTAGGTACAAGGAATGCAGCTGATGGTGGAAAGACCGCACGACCAATACGGCAGCGCCATCTTCACCAGACCCGGAGAAGACATCAAATCTGTGGGTTTCTCAGACAACAACGACATCGAGATTCTGACAGTAACAACAACTCACCTAAACATCTGTCTACAAGTCTCCTAATTTCAAATACGAGTTCCAAGAGCCTCCTAACTTCAACAACCGTCACGTCAATATCGTTATGGGAGATTTCAACTGCCATAATACAATGTGGTGCTACAACTCCGCCGACCAAAATGGAGAGGAGCTGGAACAGTGGGCGGAAAATAAAGACCTCGTCCTCATACAAGATCAAAAGCTCCCGGCGTCTTTCAACAGCGGACGATGGAGACGAGGTTACAACCCCGATAATATCTTTGTGTCAGTCAAAGTTACTGGCCAGTGCAGAAAGGAGGTTGGCGGTCCCATTCCACGATCGCAACATCGACCGATCAATGTCGCGTTGAAGCCTTGGTGAAACCCGAGATTGTGCCATTCAAGCGCCATTTTGATTTCGAAAAAGCTGATTGGCAGAAGTTCAAAGATCAACTTGATAGCAGCATGAAAAACCTTGCCCCACAACCAGGCAATTACAAAACCTTCATCGACATGATAAACAAAACATCCAGACAACATATCCCGAGAGGCTGCAGGGCGGAATATATCCCCGGCCCCAGGCATCAGGCAACAAGACAAGCCACTACTGGAACGATGTCAGCGACTGTTTTCTGATGAACCTTTCTCGGAAGAGACCATCGCCGCCGGTGAAGAACTGATTGCTACTATCGCCGAGGCAAGATGCGAGAGATGGTGTAGGCTGGTCCAGGATATTGATATGAAGCGGAACAGCAGGCGAGCATGGCGAACCCCTCAAAATCTCAGCGATGTCCTTACTGCCCCCCACAGAACTACGTCGATGTAATGCTAAACCAAGTGGCTATCCAACTGTTACTCAACGGAAAAAGCACAACCCGAAACTCGAAAGAACGAATACGCCGCGCCGTGTTGAAAACGAAGAAACCAATTTCTATCATATATAGCTCCTTCTCAATTGAAGAACTGAATACGGCCATCAGCAATATGAAAGTCAACCGCGCCGCAGGCGTAGATGACCTGAGAACGGAGCAAATAAAAAATTTCAGATGACTACCATACCCAAATACTGGAGACAAGTACGCGTTGTCGCTCTGCCCAAGCCTGGGAAAGAACCAAACTACCCCAAAAACTTTAGACTGGTCTCACTGCTGTGCCATGCTCTCAAACTGTTCGAACGCATGCTGCTAAACAGGATCTCTAACACCATAGATGACAAACTGATCCCAGAACAAGCTGATTTCAGGCCAGGAAAATCCTGTTGTGGGCAAACCCTAAACCTCACACAACACATAGAGGACGGTTACGAGGAGAAAATGATCACCGGAATAATCTTTATCGACCTCACCGCTGCGTCGAAACCGTTAATCATAAAAAATTGATATTTAAAATGGCTAACGATTGTTAGCTTGCCTTTGAGTTTCGAGTACAGCGGTAGAATCAGGAAGAATTCCTAAAGTGATGTTTCGAAGTGTGCTTATTAAAAATACTTTCCACGCAATGTGATAAGTGATTTCCCAACTGAATAGAAACTAGCTAAAGAAACTTCTCCAAATCGAAATTAACAAAACATATTTACGCTTAACGATGAGACGGCAAAAGCTGAACATCTTACTGCTATAGCAGCTAAATGCACACGAAAACTCTTTTAAGAAAGTATTTTTTACTGACTATACATATCATTTACTGTTGTATTCTCTTGTGAGGATTTTATATGAGTTTATAGAAAGTTTTCTTTTAGTAAAACAGCTAAAATCTTAATATTACCACTATCATTATTATCATTATTATTTAGCCTTACGACATTCGCCTCCCTCTAAGGGGAACATTCACTTATCCCAGATATCCCGGATATCAAAAGGATTAAGCTCTGAGGGAACCCTTTCCATGTTATCGGGTCCTTGGTGGCATCTACGGATTTCCTACAAATTTTCGGACGGTACGGGCTGTTGCGAGAAGTACTGCTTTCTGCATCAATTTGAAGAGATGTTCGCTCAATCCGAGTTCCTTGATCTTAATTAACAGGTTCTTTGGAATGAGTCCTGTTGATGATACAATGATTGGCACCGTTCTTACTCTCACCATTCCCCATTGTTGCCGGATTTTCTCTTGTAAATCACGATCTTTGGCGATCTTTTCGGCGTGTTTGACCCGTAAATTGTTGTTGTTGGGTATGACGATGTCGATCAGCGTGGCTTCCTTGGCCCGCTTATCTACGGGAATGATGTCCGGTCTATTGTTGGTCGCCGTTTGGTCAGTAAGAACAGTGCGGTCTCAGTGGATCTTATATAGTTACTTTCTAAAACAGATTCGGGAGAGTATTTATAGTAACATACCTTTTCCGTCTGCAGCAGCAACAGCTTGTCTGCTAGTTCCTGATGGGTTATCTTGGCAACTGCATCATGCCTGACTTTATATTCTGTTGCTGCGAACGTTTGACAGGCTCCTGTAATATGCTGGATGGTCTCAGTGTTTTGACAGCCGTATCGGCATCGATCATCTGCCAC
>MU181919.1:466234-477137 GCA_016904865.1 Pissodes strobi
TCAAACAGATATCGTGCAAAAAAATTGAAAGGTAAATGTTAACTAACGATTTTGGTGTCGTGCCAGAGATGAGACTGTTTACCACATGCAAACTATTTGCAAAGTGTATTTAATTCAAAAAAAAATCACCAGTTTAAAATAGACACACACTTAAATTAAGTAATACCCACTTAATACTAGGATTCTGATTTTTCAGCAATCAAGGGAAAAATTTTAGTTTGTGTAAGACTGCACAAATATATAACCAAGTACCTTCAAAAATTAGCAACTCAAACATGATATTATGAATAGATATCTCCCTAACGTTGAATGTTTTATTTGATCAATGTCATCTCCCTTTGATATTAAGTGGGTGGAGACACACAGAATTTGTGATTCTCTGAATCTTGTGTAAATGGATGTAATATTATTATTATTTAAAGTTACTGATTATGATTTAAGTTCCTCTAAAATTGAAAAACAAGCTATACATCTTCTTAAATAGTTCATACTAGGCTTTAAAGTTAGGTAGGTTTTTAAATGTTCCATATTTAATTGATTTACAAACTTATTAGTTAATCAATTAAGATCATGCATTTTTTATAAAAATTACTTCAAATCAAGTATTACTCTTTAATTTGTTTATAAATTTTATTATACGAAGGGAATGGAATTTGCAAATCGGTGACTAAAACATATCAGAACAAAAAGGAAAAGTATCTTTTTTTAATGTTTTCTTGCTTCTTTTTAAAATGTATTTACATCTTTTAAACCCTTTGAAAAATTGTTGATATATATTTTATGGAGTAAGTAAATCTCTTTCCAAAAATACTATTATAGAGCTTTTGACATGTTTTTGTAGTAATATGAGTTTTTGAAATAGTAAGTTTGGATACTTTTCTCTTATAACATCTCATTAACTTATAAAAATGTTCTAAATATCAAAACATTTTGGTTGGGGTTAGTTTGGGTTGCCACTTTCAATTAAATCTCCCGTTTAATATTGATTCCAAATTATATATCTTGTTTTAACGCAGAAACAGGAATATCAAGTAAAAACATATTATAAATGTATTCTGAAATGACTATGCTGTATAAAATGAGAGGTATTTTTCAATTAAAATGCTCGTTCTTATTGAATTTGCATAGGTATTTAAATTTTTTACTATACAAATTTATCTGTTGAGAAAAATTCTTGAGTGGCTGACAGTGATTGATTTTCACTTATGAACATAAAATGAAATGTTTCGAATTCTAAAGATAATTTATAAGATAGCTATATAAATATTTTATTTTTCAGAAATCTGGAAAATATTAAACACATTGTGTTTGTAGCAAGAAAACAAAATTACACAAGTACTCATTTAATAAGTAAGTAATTGTAAGAATGAGTGGATGTAATGTAAGCCAAATCAATTAAGAAATATACTGTTACAGAATTTACAACTTAATTATGTAATAGAGAAAAATATGATTCTTATAAGCCAGTGTTTTGTGTTAACATTATTTTTCTATAAGTAATTCCAAAGAACTTATCAGGTGGCACCTCTTTCCAACACTCTCATCAAGGAATATTCAACTTTATCTCTTTTGATATAACAAAGAGAAAATACATGACTGTCTAGGGTGAGGGTTTTTTTCGACATTTGGCTTGGCTGCTGGAGTTTTTATATTTATCAACATTCTCTCCACATTCAGCGCCGAATACCGGTGACCACTTAGAATCCAGTACTAGGGAAGAGCTCTTGTGTTACATATAAACATAAGATTCTCACAATATAAAATATCACCGCTAGAGGCTCATTTGGTAGACAAAGACATTGATATTCTCGGTATTAACAAACACTGGATGAATGATGATGAGATCGAGTTTCTTGTGCTTACTGGGTACTCATTGGTGGGATTTTCAGCAAGACACCAGTTTATTAAAAGTGATACACCAATTTTCGTGTGAATATTGAAAATGTTAATGTTTCCGATATTGAAAAATATATAAAATGTTCTTGTATCGTTTTGTCCGAGTTTAATGTCTATGTTTTAGCAGTGTATATATTTCCCTCGGGCCATTTTGGCACTTTCCTATCAGAGCTTGAAAAGAATTTGAGCAGCCTAAAATCCTGGTAAGACCGTAGTTGTTACTGGTGACTTCGGTTTGGGACAAACAAAGCTGGCATACCGATTGATGGACTTCAATCTGCCACAGGCCATAGGTGAGGCAAGTAGGGATGACAGATGTTTAGATAATATCTTTGTTATTTCTGACACAGTAATTGTGGCTTCCAATGTACGGGAGCCTAATATTTCGGATCAAATTTTTGACCTTCCCGTGAACTATAGGCCTATATATCTGCTCCCTATTGTGCCGAAAATAGTGGAGAAGAGCATGGCATTGCAGCTTGCCTCATTTCACTGAACTCAACCTCAACAAATATCAATTCAGACTTCACAAGAATAAAAACACTTTAATTGGGATTTTGCATCTCGTTTCTGGCATTTTTGAAAGCTTCCACAGCCTGGAGTACAACACTGTCTGATCATGTAACCTAAACAATGTGTTTGATTGCATAGATCATGCAGTATTTCTTGCGAAGCTTGATCAGTAGAGTGTGCATATTGATAGTATTAATCTTTTAAATTCATACCTGAGGGACAGGAGTCAAATAGTGGAGATGATGGTCCCACAATGATCAATTCTGAGACCAGTAGTTTTTTAAATTTACATAATTAACCTACCACTTACTTGTAGATTCAGACTCTAAATATACCCTGGTGCCCTGCAGAAGGAACAAGTAAGTTACTATAAATACACTTCCGAATCTGTTTTAGAAATTAACAACAATAAGATCTAATGGGATCGCACTGTGCTTACTGACCAGACGGCGACCCACAATAGACCGGACTACATTCTCGTAGATAAGCGGGCCAAAGAAACCACGCTGATCGACATCGCGATACCCGACAAGAACAATTTGCAGGTCAAGCACGCTGAAAAGATCGCCAAATATCGAGATTTACAACAGGACTCATTGCAAAGAACCTGTTAATAAACATCAAGGAACTCGGATTGAGAGAACATCTCTTCAAATTGATGCAGAAAGCAGTACTTCTCGCAACAGCACATATTGTCCAAAAATTTGTAGGAAATCCGTAGATGCCACCAAGGACCCGATAACATGGAAAGGGTTCCCTCGGAGCTTAATCCTTTTGATATCCGGGATATCTGGGATAAGTGAATGGTCCCCTTAGAGGGAGTGCGAATGCCGGAAGGCTAAATAAATCATAATAATAATAATAATATTCTGCCTTAATGAATTAATAAAAATATGGATATTATATCCAGGTATAGCACTTTTGTTCTCGTACCTTAATATTGTTCCAATTGAGATCGATATATTTCGGATCGTCATTTTGCACCCGCCTGATCGAATCCTCTACGTCAGTACTGTTTGGAGGATCCATCGGGAATATTTTTTGCTTTGCCGCTTTCGTAATTCCATCCCATCCTAAACCAACCGGTTGGCCTTTGTTCAACAAAGACGCATGGTACTGGTCTTGGTTCATCATTGAGTGGAAGCCCAAAATAGCTGAAATCAAAAAAAAAATAATAATAAATACAGAGTATAACGGCAGGATCTAGATTAGGAGTATATCCGAGGTATTTACTACATTTACTAGAATAGAGTAAAACCCAACTCCAGATAAAAACTATCAAATCAGAAAAAAAATTATTAATGAACGCGAATATTTTATAATACCATTATTAGAATTTGTATTATTATTACCTATAACTTGCATAAAGTCACTTTATGCATAATATTGAAGTAAAAAAGACATATGTGTTTTTCGGCCTTGTTTCTACCAATTCTTTAGTAGCTATGTCACGTGACAGGTTGAGATGCAGATTCCCGAATGCCCTGACGATTCTTAAAGATAAGAGACGTATTCTTGAAGATAAATAAATAGCTAAGACTAAGGATCCATTGCGACAAAAAGTGGGCCCTACAAGATTCCATCTGATACACGTCAGCGATGAAATGAACAACCGTCTTCTGCAGACGTTTGCTGCTAGTGCCCCAGAATGGGATGCCATTCATACCTGAGGTCTAAAGTGAGTTTTGTAAATGGAAAAATCCACTGTTCCGGCCATCGCTGGGCCGAGCTCATTTGTCGTAATCTTATTCGCAAAGGATGTCGATGAGCGCTTCCCACTCAGCATCACTAAACGAAACTTGCTGTCAATAAAAACACTCAAGAATTTAGCGACCCTCCCCCATGAAGATGGGCACCGCCCAAAAGCAAATCCTGCATGTCACATTTAAAACTCAGATCCTTCGTTTTCTCGATGCTAAAGGATTTAATAAGAATTTAAAAATCGGCCATTTTTAAATCTTTATTAAATAATTTGTTAGTATTGAGTTGTACGATATTTTTAGTGCCCCATAAAACCGCGTTATCGTTGTATGGGGCAAAAAGTGTGACTTCGCCAAAGATTTCAAGCCGAATTAGGTCATTTATGTATAGTAACCACAGAACAAATTCCAATATAGGCCCCTGAGAAACAACACAATCAATACATCAGAGGCTGATTACCGCACACCTGAAAGAAACACTGATTGGGTTCTACCTGAAAATAAGGAATCAAACCAGTCAAGAGCAGAACTCCTAAATTCGTACCGTCCCAGCTTCGATAGCCAGTATTCTTGGACCCATTCAGTCGACGCTGCCAGCTGCCTCTCCGTTTTATGTGAAGGTAAACGTAAAACGGATCGAGAATGCTAAAGATCATTTCATGAGTTCATTTTGCGCTCTGAAAGCCGAAATGATAATATGGAACAAGTTGAGATAGCACCAAGAACCTCTCTTTACAATTTTCCCACAAGTTTTGATATAGAAGATAGCGAAGCAATATATGGAGAAAATTTATTTACCCCTCCAGTTTACCATTCTTGTGCAAATAGATAAAAATTGCCGATGTCAGACACAAGGGAAAGAGCCTCCAGAGCGCAGTCCAATACTCTCAGAAACACCTCCGCTGAAATCCCATCCTGCCCACATGATATTTTGTTCTTAATTATTCTTAAACTCATATACCTAGGCAGATAAAACTAAATGCCACAGATATCAAAAAACCATCAAGATAACAAAGAGCCTAGACAAATGAGGACAATATCTGAGTTAGTCTGTCTGCGATGTTGCAATAAATACTATAAGACTCAATTTTACAGAATTTAGAGCTAGAACTTATACGCAAATGGTTAATAATACACGAGTGCTCTATCTGCCTGTCTCGTGCGGCCAGGAGCCTGTATAATATACACTCTTAGGTAGTTAAGTGATCCTAGCTTAGCGCTAGACAATTGCAAATCCTGTGTAAGCCAGGGTTTGTTTGCGCTTCCTACTTCAGGTCCATTCCAACACCATCAAGAAGCCCGAACAGCAAAACATTATGAAACACCGGAATAAACCCATACAACCGCCTAGTGGTCGGAGAGACCCGAGCTTAAAACACAACATATAGTCAACCGTGGTAACAAAAGTTTTAGTAACACGAGTCGGCGAATCAACTTGCATCCCTAAATCAAGAGATCCAAGTAAATTAGCAAAGTTGTGTTAACAAAAATTTGGTCATCAAAATAAATATTTATATCTCCATTAAGGACTAACTTTGCGCATGATCAAATTTGAGACAGCATAGTTTAGAGTTTTGACACAGAATTTATGTTATTCTGATTAGTAAAAACAAAACACAAAATAACTTTCCTTTAGCAGCGTAATAAATTTCTCAATAGTTACAAAACACTAATTTAATGAGGGCAGACTTTTAGAAAAAATTAGGGCAACCTCAACGTAAAACATTTCCCCTAAAAAACAGAAATTGGAACATGATCCTGTATAAAGAAAACCTTCATGCAGCAAGTGTTCAGTAATCAGAACCACATCGAAAAAAGTCTATTTTCTCAAAATAAATAAAGTTATCACACCTTATGGATATATTCAGCAAAACATAATTTAGGCTATTAGCGCTATTATAACATTTTATGAAGACCTTCTTTTGGGGAGGCACATCTAGAAACACTTGTTTCTTTCTACAAACTAATTTAGCCTTTTTTGGCGCTGTTAGGAACCATGCTCAATTGGCGGCCCTTCCTCATGAATAGAGAGTAATACTGTTTTTTTAACACAGCCAAAACAAACAATAGTATATTTCATTACCAGTCCAGAAACTAGGCTCTTCCGGTGCGCGCACGACAGTGGTGTGAGGCGTAGCCGAACACCGGAGGTCGTGCAAGCACAGGAAAAGCTGTTTCTCGACGTGTAATGAACGATATTTTTCATAATACCTCTCTGAAATTAAGACATAAACATAAAATTATTATAATTTTACGTTTCCAAAATCATGTCATAATACCTTTTGTATTCAAATGAAAGCAAACGTCATACTTGCAAGACAAGCAAGACAGGTATTTAACTAATATTCATCAAGCGTTGCTATGGAAATGTGTTTGTATGCTTTGTTGCAATTGAATAGGCAGCTAATTTTGAAGTATTTGTGACAAGTAATGTCAGAATAAATAAAATAATTTTACTTAAAATTAGATTATTGACGCTAAAATGTACTAGATTAATCTTGTAGACTGCATCGCTGTATAATTTTAACCCAATTTATTCTACTTTATGCTTATTCTGTGACTAAATAACTGCACATTTAGCACTTAAAATCGGGGAGCGGGAAAACTTTTCCCGCTCCCTAATTAGAGACCGGGAAAAATTTTCCCGTACCCTGACCGAAAAGACTTACTTTCTTTGCTCTACAGAGACGTCGAAAATGATAGTTTTCAGAGAGGTATTATGAAAAATAAATATCCATATAAAATTTCGACATTTGGATAAATATATTTTAGCCATTTAATAAATTCGTTGCATTTTGTGAAACTGCAACTCTCTTACTTCCTTCTGCCTTCCATAGAGCCTGACGTACAAAAAACGGAATTACAAATTCGTGATATCAACTTGACTAAGGGTCACCACATATTATGTGATGTCCAGACGAAAATTTGCATTTTATATTTCTTACTTTACGTATCCTATTTCCATAAAGGTTTCCGCTCTTTGGCATTGAAACCATTAGTTACGTGCGTATAGTAATTATACTATATTATATACTAATATTTCATGACTGCAGCTTTGACTACCTTGGTGAAAAATTGTCTCCTCAATCTGATTATCACATAAATCAACCTGATTTTCACAAGAATAGCTTGTGTTAGATGAAAGCTACTGGTAATAAAATTAATACCACAATTAACTCAACTCAACGATAATCGAGTGTTTAAATCGATAGAGTTAAAAGCATTGTGGGTAACATATTTTAATCTGACTCCGTAAACATACCATAGTAGGCTTTTAACTTGGAGCAGGTTTATATAACATGACGTGTTAATTGAAGAAACGTATTTGCTCCACAAAAAAAGTATTAGGTCATTTTTATTTATATTTTAGATGATTAAGATAAAGTATCTATAACACAGAATTATCATAAAATGTAGGAAAAAAGTGTCGAAATAATGGAAGCTTATTTTGGTAGGTATGTTTTCCTCTAATAACCAGCTTGATTCAGTTTTTTTGTACATAATGTGATACAGATAACACTCTAAAAGCACAGGCAAAAGTTGCCAGTAACTCTGCATAGAAAGTTTACAATAAGACACGACAATCATTGTTCTGCGTTATACAAGAAAGATGCGTTTCCAAAAACGAAGAAATATGCAATTAGGCATATTTATTATTAAATAAAATGAGATGATTGTTTTCAAATTCATTCAGCTTATTCACTTTAAATCAAAATTACATTCATCTATAGATAGAGTACATAATATTATAGACAACTAAACCCTTATAACAAGTAAAAAAAAAATAAATGTTTCATAAATAAAATACCGTTGCTTTTACTAAAAAAGCGCGTATTGTCTGTGGATCAATTAAGCAGTATTAATTAAAACAATGTAAATGTAAAGTTTCCCACAACACCTAATGATTGTCTATTCAGGGCGTGAGTATATTATATATTTAAATTTGCTTTTACTTTTACATCCTAGAACGTTTTTGCTTTTATATCCTAGAACGTTTTTGCTTTCACGAATTGAGCCAAATGAATAAAAATATATTAAATGTTAAAAATAATAATTATAGTTGTTGAAAATGAAATACGTACTATAATAGTTATTTATCGGCCCGAAATATTTCAGTAATATAGCACGAATAGTTCGTTAGCGTTTCCGGTATAACCCAGTATACATATGTCTAGTACATAGTAGCGGTTTGTATAGAAGATCGGAACGAAATTTCGGGAAGGTGCGCTATTGTTCATAGACAGCACTTCGTCTGAATGAAACCAATTTTGATTTGAACGATTTTAAACGGCACAGTGCTCCGAACTTGTTGAATACATTCTGCATTTACTTTAGCAGAAATTACTTTATATTACATAATATTGTATGCTTCGAACTGATGTCAGCCTTTATAAGGTCTGGAATAAAATTCACATTTTTTGAGCAAGCAATGTTTTCAAAAAACGCTGAAACGCGGCAACTGATTTTGAGTTTTTCAGATTTTTTGATTAAATAAAAAAAAAATTGTGAAATATTTACTAATCGTCTCTTGTGAGATTTGGTTTTCGGGATATTTTGCAAATAGATCACACACTTCACGTTGACTTTTTATTTTGTCTCCATATCCAAGTAGTATCAAAAATTCGATACGCTGCCTTTCCGACAATACCACTGTGATTTTAAAATTTTGGTTTTTGACACGATACTAATATTCAGACTTCCGATTTACAACTAAAGTAAAAAATTAGCCTCAACAGCCTGGTAGATGAAAAAGGACACACAAATACCTTATATTTTGCTCTAGCAACAATAATAATGGTTCAAATTCTTTATCTGTTATTAATTTTTCCCAATAGTCCCTCACTACAGTAGCTACTTTATAAGGCCCTAAAATGCTGGTTATTACAAACATAAAACTTATCTAGTTGGTATGGCTGGATTCCATTTTTATGAGCTTTTCAACGAGCCCCCACAAGACATACGTTTCCAATAGAAAAAAAGTTGGGGTAACTTGGGGTTAGGGGGTCGGCATTATTTTTTTTATTTAATTGAGAAATGTGAAAAACTCTAAATCAGTTACCGTGTTTTATCGTTTTTTGAAAACATTGCTTTCCCAAAAGATATGAATTTTATTCCAGACCCTTGGCCATCCCTGTATAATTTAATAGATACAGTATGGAACAGTTGTAGAATTAAACCGAAGAATTCTTTGAACTTTGTATCGTTCTCCACAAGATGCTTTAACACTAACAATTCATTGGCCCTATTCTGAAACATTTTCAAAACTGTATTATTTTCAATACATGTTGCTAATAACGCATTCATCTAAAACCATAGCAATAAAATATCTATTGTATCCATTTTGAAGCGCAAGAACGTTAAATTTCAAAGGTTGAAATATATCGCAACGAACTGAAATTATTCAGACAAACCACATACAGACGAAACTTCTGAACGAACTAATTCTTTGAACTAGAGCGTTCTGTTTCCGCGTATATCGCCGAAATATTTCGGGCCGATCTTGGCTAACTTTCGTTTACCTGAAATCTTGTATATATTTAAATTATTATTATATCTTCCATATGTTTCTTTATGTTTACACAATATTTTTTATTAGTTTCTACAAACCCTCCCAAACACGGAAAAACGTTTTTTGCTACGGAAAATAAAAATTTTTATTTTAATTAAAATTATTTCAGCTAAACGAAACTTAATCTTCCATATGGAAAATATCCGCGGAAAAAAAATTACAATGCAATGTTTTTAAAAGCTTGAAGAGACAATCTATAAGCTTTTTTTTGTAAATGATTGCAGTTAACCGAAAGTTAAGCCCTATGATCGTTATGGTACTAGCTGTGAATAATACAGGGTGTGCAATTTATGATCCTAATTGCGTACATAACTTTAATATCCTTAAACATTTTAATTTGAATATTTGCAACGTGACGGTAGTTTTTTTTTTACTTTATTTCATGTGAAAATAGTAAACATTGTTTTCGTTGACAACAGAATTATTAAACAATATTTTGAATGTGCCAAAGTAGCGTCAATGAATATACTTATATACTTATTGTAATATTACAGTCTTGGTACTACAATGAAATGCAAAACACAGTATCATAATACATCTATTATGATATGTCAGCAGATAAAAGATATTATAACCTCTAAGTATTATTCTGAATTCTGACAAACATAACTATGGAACAAGAAATTTTTGCCTAACACGATCCTCAAAAATGGTTACATATAAATTCATATAGTCTACGTGATTATAATCATTTAGATTTTACCATTAGATCACAAATATCTTTACGAAAATTGAAAAATTCAAGAATTATTTATTTTGTAAACTAAATCAAGACTGATACAGTTTTTCAACATTATGTTTTAATAGTTTAAAAAATGTTTCAAATTTATAAAATTGATGTAAAGTAACAATTTGCTTTCCGGATAATATTCCGTTCAATGTTGCCACGTTTTAAAATTCATAACCGATTTTTTTGCTTGTTCGACACACTAAAACACGTGCAGCGAAAGTGCGCATCACATGACATACACAAGGTTTCTTTTAAGTTTACTTTATTGATTTTATTTTGTGATATAGGCAAGTGGCGCAGGTTAGTGCTACCTTTTTTATATGTTTTTTACAAGAGTTAGTAAATACTATTTGTTTTTTAAATATTTTTTTTATTTGAGGCTGTTTGCTATGAGATTTGGTTTCACTGCACAGCAAAATATTTTGTTACTTTTTTGTAATACATTTTTTGGAGCCATCTAATTAGGGCAATTATCAGTTAATTTAATGAAGCTCC
>MU181919.1:479498-516213 GCA_016904865.1 Pissodes strobi
AGTGCAATAATTCTGTTTCGGTATTGTGGATAAAACTCCGTTTTAGTGCATGTTGCCGAAGGTTCCAAACCCCAACATAGATGTTTAAATATGTTAAAAATAAGAAATAAGAAAAATTATTAGACTATTTGAAACTAACACGAGTCCTAAAATTATTTCTGACTACATAATGGTGTATGATGTATAATACTCAATGGAGTAACTAGCTCTTTTTCCATCCAAATTATGAAAATATCCGTTTTATTTTATAAACTGAAACTCTAGAATTAATTTATGCACTAAAGTGTAAGAGAGATTGCTTTGCACACTAGTGCATAAAAGTTCCCTTTATGAAACTTAGTGCAGTCTCTACTATTACCCAAACTAAAGGAAAGCAAGTAAAAAGTGTCTAAGATGTTCGTGCACTAAACTAATGTAAAATGTAATTAATATATCTATAAATCTAAATTAATGACAAATATCAAATAATTACTACATGTAATGAAATACTTTCCTTTCAATTTCATTAACACTGATATTGAAAAAGGGCTTGCTTTGATGAACTTATTATTAGATGCCTATACTAACTTAAAGACTTTGGCTAACTTGTACTAAGACTGGGTAAGTACTATTACACATGTTTTGGAAGTTAAGTAAAAGGTCCATGTGTTGTGGCTAACTTGAAAAATTTAGGGACTTATATGGTGGGTATATGCAGAATGGATTTAGTTTTAGTAACAAGAATAATAATAAGAATAACAAATAAGAAAGGTAAACTTATGATGGCATATAGGGTCATTTATACAATATTTTAATTTTATATTTAAGACGTTACTTGACCTTAAAGATAGATAACTTATATCTTTATTCTTAAATCCCTCAAGTCGCTTATTCAACGACGCACGCGTCATCATATTTCGCAAATTCTATAGCCGAGATATTGTTGTGTTATGGTTCCGATTGGTGATAGTAACTTCTATATAATTTCATATTTTGTGTTTGTAAATGTAATTTTTTTTTAATCATAAATATAATACACAAATTTTACAAACTTAGAATTTTGACAGATGACATTTAATTAATGCTAAAGGTATTCTTACAAAATATCTATAAACAACCCCCTTTTATTCTTAATAGCATATTATTAATCAAGGTTTAGACAGACACAAAGCCATGGTTAGTATACAATTTTTTCCACTACTAGTACATTTATCAAATATTTTTTTGATTAAGTATTACTTAATGCCTTAATTATATATATTTTACCATATCAGGTAGGCTTGGAAATTGTCAGTTAGTGTTGATTTTTAAGTATCAAGTCTCTATTATTGACTTGAATCAACAATAGTCCGAGAGGCAACCATCATAATAGTGTGGAGTCTGAACTGTCAGGATTTTGCATAATAAAAAAGATTGTTTGGTTGGGCCGAATAAGAAACCGTTGGTCGGCCTAGGCTAGCCTTGACCAGTAATCAATTATACAGGGTCTTTCAAAAAGTTCGCATCATATGGGAAACTTTTTTATTATTGATTTCACAGAAAATTCTATTCTTGACAAAAGTTGATGCTTAGAAAAAAAACTAATTTTGACGATGTTAAATTAAGGATAAGTTATACAGGGTACTTAAAAAAATACAAAAAATAAAGTTAAAAAACAGAAATTTTGGAATATCGGACAAACGTTTTACAGAAAAAATAAAGCTTATTATTAAGATAAAAATAAAAGTCAAATACTATTTTTTCCAAAAGTGCAACGTTGCTGAAACAAATAAGAACAAAATTAAAAAAAAGAGGGTTTTTCTCAATAATTGTCATGAATTTTCCCAGGAACAGTGCACTTTTGGAAAAAATGGTATTTGACTCTTATTTTTATCTTAATAAGAGCTTCATTTTTCCTGTAGAAGATCTTCCGATATTCCAAAATTTTTGTCTTTTTAAATTCAATTTTTGTATTTTTCAAAGTACCCTGTATAATTTATCTTTAATTTAGCTTTTTCCAAGCCCCAACTTTTATCAAGAATAAAGTTTTCTGAGAAATCAATAATAAAAAAGTTTCCCGTATGATGCAAACTTTTTGAAAGACACTATACAAGGTGATTCACGGTCGAAATAAAAACCTTACCATCTAACAAATTTAAATTTGCAATTAAAAAAATACTTCACCATATAAGCCCATATGA
The DNA here is from genome assembly GCA_016904865.1 of Pissodes strobi. Classification (NCBI taxonomy): domain Eukaryota; kingdom Metazoa; phylum Arthropoda; class Insecta; order Coleoptera; family Curculionidae; genus Pissodes; species Pissodes strobi. The sequence continues at coordinate 481,658 of MU181919.1, forward strand.
GGCCCGGGAGTTCTTGGAGTTTGACTGGGGTACACTGACGGTTGACGATCACTCTCGCAACAATAATAAGGATCACTCTTTAGCCCGGCTTAGTGGGACTGAGAATCGGAAGACTTGATTATGTGTTAAGTTTCAGTTTTTAATTTTTTAATTGTTAGGGTCCTTTATTGTTAGTGTTTATTTAATTTATGCGGTTCTACTGTTAGATGAGTGTCCTACATGTTTTTAGCATGTTTTTGTATTTTATTTTATTTTTGTAATGACGATGCTTAAACTAGATTGTATAATTGTGTGTCCACTATATTGTACAATTGTTGTTGTATTTTGCAAATAAAAGTTGATTGATTGATTGATTGATGGTAGGTGAGTGGTTTCTGGAGAACCCTTGGGAGAACCACTCAACAGATCATTCTGAAAATTTGGTCGTTTAAATAAACGAATATGCTCTACCTTGCTAAAATATTTTCGACAGTGCAGTGTTGCCGCTTCTATTAAAAAGTAGTAGCAACTGTGAAATTCTAAATGGAACACCCTATATATTATTGCATATTTGGATTTCGCGGAGAATTCTAGACATATTTCATAAATAATGTCCTATACCTATCTGTTACTGTTTTGAAATATTGACAGTTGAAAATCGACCATTTAGCAAGTTTGACAGCCTGTAAAATCTAAACGGCTAAAGATAGAGCAAAATGGTTTGCACTTTACTATGTTGGTTTTTCATAAGCTATCGTTTGAAACTAATAATTTAAGATTTTACCAGAGGTTAAATTTAACCGGGATTTCTTAACTTCTGGTTAAATAAAAAAAATAGTGTCAAACGATAGCTTATGAAAAACCAAGATAGGAAAGTGCAAACCATTTTGCTCTATCTAACCCAAACTTGGTAAATGGTAGTGATGAGCAAATGCAAGACCAAGATCGGGTTAAGTCTTGGTCTTGCATATGTAGTCTAGGTCTTGGTCTTACTTAGACAATAAAGCTTTCATTGATTGATTGATTGATTGCAGTCTAATACGTGGTATTGGTCTTGGTCTTGCTGCAAGACTCTTGCAAATCTTGCAAGTCTTGCACTTGCGCTGAAGGCAATTTCTACAAAGAAAATTAAAAACAAAGTTTTTAAAGTTCTTTAAAGTTTTGTAAAGTAAATAAAGGTTTAAAGAAAGGGACAGTATTTGTCAATATGAAAATTTTGGTTTTTCAATATTAAGTACCACGGCCTCAAATTTTACCTAGTAAATCAGGTAATTTTTTAAGTAAAAATACTCACAAAAAACATTTTGAGTTAACGAATCACTTGTTTAAGTTTGCCTTGTAATATAGAAACATCCTGTGTATTTACAGTTATAAATTGGAGTGTTAACACAAGAACTATTTTATTTAAACGTGCATTTAATTTTTTAATATATGGTTGCCCATAATTGAGTTGAGATGTAAATATTTATCTCTCTTGATGATCTGATGCAGTTATTCTGATATTTTTTTTAGAATATTTTCCTATAATACAATTTCATAAGTTTGAAGAAATATATATCAGTCACTGGATTTTACGTCCTTCTATAAAAATCGATTCTTAGCAGGCCCGTTAGCTGGGCTTTGAAATAAACCAAAATTATTATTGCTCAATGAAAAACTGCACAGCGGTTTTTAGAGGTGTTATTGATTTTATGCATTTCTCAGCAAATGCCAAATTCGTTAACAATTTTCTTTACTCGGGTGCGGTAAAGTGTACTTTTTTTACTCATTATAGGATTGGGAACTTGAAAACTATAAGTGCTAGAAAATAGGTTTAATGGAAAAGATGTATGCAATTTAATTTCTAGTTCAATGCTGCTTTAATAATGATTCCATCTTTTTTCGTTGTCGAGATATTGTCAACAAAAAATCAGTAAAGATGATGACCAACATGTGTAATTTAAGTTAGTAGAGTGCTACTTATAACTTATTTTGCCTTGTGTGGGCACCTCGGGGTTACAAGCTGAAATTTTCACAGAATGAAGGTTTTATTATATTAAATAAACCTAAAAATCGAGATTATTATATGAACGTGTAGGATATTAATTTATGAATGTTTTCATATAAAATTAATCTACATTTTTGTTCGAATTATATTTTTTACCATTGCTTGAAATATGCAGATTACGGCCCTTACGGCAAAATAAATAAAAAACAAATGAAATATCTCCCTTCGAACCTCGGAAAAATCTGATTGAAATATATTCATTTTTGTATTCACCTCGCATTCTCTCCGAAATGAAGGCTCAAATCAAAAAATTTTATTCTTGCAAAAAATTTGCCTTAAGTATCTAGAATATATAGGTGCAAGAATATTTTTTTTTTCTCAAATGGTAATGAACAAATAGAATTAAATGTAAAAAAAGTAATTTTCTACTAGCCGCGATCGTCGGATCTCGCGCTGCCCCAGTAGTCTAGCATCTCACTTTTCTTCATAGCTTCCTCTCTTTCTCGCCTATTATACAATACAATAAGTGGTTTTACACATTACGGGTTAGAAGACTAATAATAATAATAGCTATTATTATTTGAATGAAGTCAATGAAGATATTTTCGATTATACTGAAATTTATTTTTCCTATACGCTGGCTGCTAGGCAATAAAGCAGTAGAAAAGAAATTGTATACTTAATGCAACTGATATTAAATAAAGGACTAGCTTTTATTCAAAATAGAAAAACTCGAAATCTAAAAAAACATCTTTATAATAACAAAATCTATTCATCTTCACTGCCTGTACCTTCTTCAGGAATAGACACAATGACTTCAATGTTGCCTTCCAGTAATTTTTTGCATGATCCTATGCAACCTATTGAATTTCTTCTACGAGTACAAGCTTTAAAGCTTGTACTTGTGTTATACAGGGTACTTTAAAAAATACAAAAATTTAATATAAAAAAACAAAAATTTTGGAATATCGGAAAAACCTTCTACAGGAAAAATAAAGCTCTTATTAACATAAAAAAAGTCAAATACCAAAAGTGCACTGTTGCTGAGAAAATTCATGAAAATTATTGAAAAAACCCTCTTTTTCTTAATTTTGTTCTTATTTTTTTCAGCAACGATGCACTTTTGGAAAAAATAGTATTTGACTTTTATTTTCATCTTAATAAAAGCTTTATTTTTCTGTAGAAAGTTTTCCGATATTCCAAAATTTTTGTTTTTTAACCTCAGTTTTTGCATTTTTTAAGTACCCTGTATAACTCATCCTTATTTTAGCATCGTCAAAATTATTTTTTTTCTAGGCATCAACTTTGGTCAATAACAGAATTTTCTGTGAAATCGATAATAAAAAAGTTTCCCATATGATGCGAACGTTTTGAAAGACCCTGTATAATTAATTACTGGTCAAGGACAGCCTCGGCCGACCAACGGTTTCTTATTCGGCCCAACTAAACAATATTTTTTATCATGCCAGATCCTGATAGTTCAGACACCACTATCACGGCACATATAACAACCAGCAATATTACTCAACCTGTCAGGCGAAAAATTTAATTTGACCTTGCTAATGTCAGTTCGGTAGGAAAAGTCAGGGCTGGATTTGAAATATGTACAAGTATGATTTTCCTTTAACAGAGCCGTAATATAAAATTTCAAATATCAATGGGTTATGAAATATATGTATACCTTGTTGTATGAGCAGAAAATCTAAAGAAATTCTTGGAAGAATATCTCTGGTTTGTACAAGTTCTTATTGCTTAAACACCATGGCTTTTTGCATTACACAATTGTATTTGTACACGTGAGTGGGTCCAAATAGGACCCTCCACTGCGACCCTTGGTCTATTGTGGCTCACATCTGTGTTTCCACTATGCCAGAGGCTCGATCCTGTTATGCTAGTTATATATTTTACTTGTTCCCAAATTTTAACTCTTTTAAATGTTTGTCAACTGTTTTAGTTGTAAGTTTTAGTAATTTCTCTTTTTACTGACGTGTGTAAATACTCTTTTGTATATTGGCACTAATAAATAAATGAAATGAAATGAAAATGAAACTTCACAGCAGGCGGATCCACACACAGCCGTCGCTGGGTAAATATGACATTCTCAGTCTTGTTCCCATTTAAACATAATTGGTTCGCATCAAACCAGAGCAAGGCCCTCGAGAGCGTCTCACGCATATCAAGTTCAAGGTTGGGTAGATTATTACTTCTATTAGACAGGGTTTGTATCATCAGCATACAACACAAACCGGGTGGAGGGATCGCACAGCTTTCTGGGGTGGATAGTTTTCAAATCTGCAAGTGTGATTTGAGTATTTCCAAAGACTGTTTGTCTGGTTCTTTCCATTGCTGGACAGTGGCATATAACATGCTCCATTGTTTCTTCGTCCTCCAAGCACAAGCGGCATTCCGTTTCTTCGGAGAGCCCTATCTTGTTCATGTGGCTTCTTAGCCGACAGTGGCCAGTGTACATGCCAACTACAGCCTGTACCTGCTGCCGGCCAAGTTGAAGAAGCTGTCCGGTTCTCATTCCTGATGGCAGATTCACCGCCAACTTTGAATGAGTTAGGCCTGGCCAATTATCTACAAATTGATTTTGTGTCCACCTGGAGAGGGCTTCTGCATTACACAATGTCATAAACAACGTTCGTCTCTCAATATGTCAATTATTTGACAAATACACGCCTATGGTTTCAATTTAACTCCAATAGCAATAAAATAAACCAGTCGTAAAAACACGACGCCGCTGGCGGCAGTTTGACGGATTTCCTACCAAGGAATATCTTGCGCGCGGACTTGCGCAGATGCGAAAAAAGAAGATGTGATATTGCTGGTTGTTATATGTGCCGTGCCACTATTATGACGGTCGCCTCTCGGACTAATGACGGTAAATAATCCAATATTTTGACAAAAGGTAAAAAACAACTTCTTAACTTAAAAATCGGTCAATAGTGATACTAATGTTAGTAGTGGAAAAACGTATTGCTATTCTTTTTCTTATTCTTAATAGGTACTAAAATCTAATCTGCAAAAACCCACCTTGGGACGAATCTAGGTATTAACCTACTACTTGGTATATTAACTGTTATATTATATAGTTATATAAACTTCGGCATGTTAAGCATTTTAGCGCCGCAAAAAGTAGCAGTTTTTATGTAAAAAAGAAACATGCTGTTTCTGCAAAAGTTTGCTAGCTTTTGATAAATTTAAAGATGCCATAATTACATTTATTATTGCCCTTAGTTTCTGAGCTACGAGGTGACTTTGAAAATCTGTTGCTATTTAAAAACTTATTGTGAATGTAAAAAACGGTTTTTATAGATGTTTTAACGTAGAATCTAGTAGTGTACTTTTTGTTTTTTAAACACAACTGTTTTTGGGTAATTGACCGCAGTTGTATTTTATTTATGGGTCACTAAGTATATATTTTTGTGAAACCGAATCCGCTTCATCATAAGCTTTCAAAATATACTATATAGTATATATTTATTTTCACAAATGATATGACAATTCAGGGATTTCTAAAAATGTCATACTTTTTGTAGTAGGTTGTGACGGAGTGTTGCGGATGACTTGGCATTTATTTTTTTAAAAGCAGTCACTGGGTAAAATAAAATGTAAACTGCAAGAAAATATATATAAACCCTTGTATAAACCTATTGTCCCAATAAAAACTCAAATTAAAATTTGTCATTTTAATATAGATAGATAGATAGATAGATATTTATTCGTGCTATTAATTAATACAAATTTTACACACGTCAAACAAGCTTACAAAAAAAAAATTGTTGCAACAATTAAAATGATAAAAACCTACAGTCTAACACAATAATAAAAAGTCACTACAAATAAAAAACAACAAAATCATCAGTACCCATACTAACACTCGAATGCATATCACATCAAGACACTAATAACGGCTTAAGTCTGCCTTTAAAAATTCATCGATTGAATAGCAACCTTCATTTAATAACATTTATTTTATTTTATTTTTAAATTGCAAGGGTGATAAGCTCTTTAGGTGCAAAGGTAACTTGTTAAATAATCGGGGGGCATAAAAGTTAACCGAGTATCGACTTCTTGTTAGTCGTATAAAATCAGGTGCTATAAGAGAGGCATGTCTTGTGTTATAGTCATGAATGTCACTACGCCGATCAAACAGATCCTGCCCCTCATGAATCCACAGTAAACATTTAAATATATAAACTGAGGGTAGTGTCATTATTTTTAGACTTATGAAGTAGGTCTTGACATCTGCACGAAAAGGTAAACCCTTTATTATTCGAATGGCCTTTCGCTGAAGACTGAAAAGCTTACCACAGTGCGGAGAGTGTCCCCAGGCAAGAATCCCGTATGACAAGTGGGAGTGAAAAAGACCAAAATAGGCACTCATACACGTTACATGGCTGGCAACCGGCCGCAAACTTCGCAAGAGAAAGAGACTTTTAGAGATTTTGTTTGATACAAACTGAATGTGTTCAACCCATAACAATTTTGGATCCATATATATCCCCAAGAATTAATAATAAATTACATCAATGATTTGTCTGACATTGACCGCATTAACAAATATACACTCTTTGCGGATGATACCACCATATCCAGCACTGGTCTAGAGGTTGATGTGGCAGATGCAGCCTCAAGTGAGGCACTTGATACTGCAGTGGATTGGTTCACAGCAAACCGGCTCTTTTTGAATGTCCAAAAAACCCAGAAAATTATATTTTCTATGAGACAGCTTCCTACTGAGTGTGAAGGTGTGTGTGTGGAGTTCCTTGGGGTGCACCTGGATGCAAGACTGCGATGGGGGTTTCATACTGACTGCATTTCAGCTAAGTTAAGCTCTAACATCTTTCTTTTGCGTAGGCTCTCTGATAATGTTTCTAGATCAATTCTATTGCAGGCTTATTTCTCTCTTTGCCATTCTCACATTGCGTATGCCATATTAATTTGGGGACATGCACCTGGAGCCATGGATGTTTTTCGAGTACAGAGAAGGGCAGTAAGGGTTGTAGGGGGTTTACAGTACAGAGAGGATTGCCATCCTGCATTTATCTCTCTTCGGATATTAACGTTACCGTCTATTTTCATTTTAGAGTGCCTGCTATTTGTGCAAACTAGGCTTAACCAACTAGTTAGACATTCCGACTTGCATAATCATGACACTCGCAGGAGACGTGACTTGGTATCCACTTACAGACGTCTTGAGAGGTGTAGGGATGGTCCCGGCTGTTTGTCTCTGATTTTTTATAATAAGCTTCCTCAAGTTGTCAGGGAGCTCCCCCTTGAAGCATTCAAGAGGATAGTAAAAAAGTTTCTTATCAGCAGAGCTTTCTATAGCATTGACGAATATTTAAATTTTAATTTTGACGTGTCATACTTTTAAACTCTATTGTCTATTTTTTGTACTTAGTCCAGTCCAGTTATGTTATGCTAGTTATATATTTTACTTGTTCCCAAATTTTAACTCTTTTAAATGTTTGTCAACTGTTTTAGTTGTAAGTTTTAGTAATTTCTCTTTTTACTGACGTGTGTAAATACTCTTTTGTATATTGGCACTAATAAATAAATGAAATGAAATGAAAATGAAACTTCACAGCAGGCCGATCCACACACAGCCGTCGCTGGGTAAATATGACATTCTCAGTCTTGTTCCCATTTAAACATAATTGGTTCGCATCAAACCAGAGCAAGGCCCTCGAGAGCGTCTCACGCATATCAAGTTCAAGGTTGGGTAGATTCTTACTTCTATTAGACAGGGTTTGTATCATCAGCATACAACACAAACCGGGTGGAGGGATCGCTGGCCGGAAGATCATTAATATAGATTATGAAAAGGACAACATCAGGCTCTGACAAGCGATTGTTATAGTAAACACTTTGAATCCTGTTATGTAAGTAATTATAAATAAGTGACAGACTTGAAGGACTGAAGCCATAGTTTTCAAGTTTAGATATAAGTATTTCATGTGAGACGCAATCAAAGGCCTTGCTAAGGTCACAAAAAGTGACACCAGCAAAGCCCCCGCTTTCAAATTCAGACACGACTGTGTTCACCAAATCAATGACAGCCGATTCCGTGTTTTTTCCAACCCGAAAACCATACTGTGAGGAGTTAAAAATACTGAAGGATTCCATATAGTTATAAATTTGTCTTGATAGAATTATTTCAAAAATCTTAGAGATAACTGGGACAATGCTAATGGGTCTGTATTTCGCACATTCATCAATGGATCCTGTCTTATGAATAGGGACCACCTTTGATTTTTTGAAACATTCTGGAAATTGGTCAATTCAATAATTCTAAACTGTCAGGTCATACATATAGTATTTTTGGAAATCTTATAAAGAAGGGTTCGGTTTTAAAAATATTTAGTATCTCATAAGAAATATAACTTTTACGCTTAATTAAAACAGTTGTGTTTGGAAAAAAGCAAGTACGCCACTGGATTCTAGAATAAAAAATCTATAAAAAACCACTTTGCATTTACAAGAACTCTTCAAATAACTGACAACAAATTTTCAAAATCTCCCAGGAATGCAATTGACAAAATGTAATTATGGCATCTTTAATTTTCTCAAAAAGTGGCAAACTAGTAAGGACGCAAACTGCATCTTTCTATCTCCACTTATTTTGACACAGATCAAAAGTAATATCTGTTTAACAGCTTAATACAGCTACATTGTAATAAATTGTAAAAGAAAATAAAAGACATAATACTAACTAAACTAATCAATAAGCATGAAAAACGCATGCTCTAGATATCCATTAACAGTAGTATATACTTTAGATGATTTGATTATATTATTAAGACCCGTTTATAATCCACTATTTTTTTCACAACTAATCCACTATGTCTTTCACAAATGGTCATAATGTGACACCTTTTTTCCATAAAAATTAATTTTACATAAAAATACTTGCAGTGGTATAGCGCTCAATAGCCGAACTTGCTACCGATTTATGTTAATAACTGTAGTAAACCATTTTATAGAACATTATTTAGAGCTCAAAATATTGGAAATCAATAGGTTTATTTTGAGTAGTTTGTTCAGAACTTCTTCCAATCATTGTATGAAACTTCTAACTAAGCAAAAACCAAATATACCCAAATATGCACTTATGATGAAATTATGTGGCTCATTAATTACAAGAATAATTAGTCAAGTACTTAACTACCATGTAACTACTAAACATAATACAAATTGTATACTTACATCAGGATCTACTTCTTTGGCTAAAATATTGATTTCTTCAGCAGTTAACTTATCTAAAAGAGTGTCTACATCAACATCGTCATAAACACTGAGATCTTTCCCATATAACTTGGCTGGGGTGGTCATTGTCGTCGTAGTGGTTGTTGACGAAGTCTGAAAAACAAAAAAAGGAAATTCAATAAATGGTTAATAAAACCACTAAATCAAGTCAGTATCTTATCTTTTGACTAAATATGTAATCGGAGCAGAGGTACTCTAGATATATAGGGAACTCAAGATTTTGCTAATTTTATGTAGGGACAGAAATATTTGAAATGCATCGGCGATGGTTTAAAAACCACTTGTCAAGTCCTATTCAGATGAAATATTTTATCAGAATATTAATTTTTTTTTTGGACAGGAGCTTAGAATTAGACATACCTATACTTAAATGAAGTGATATCTAACACAAGGACTACAAACAATAGTTAATATTACACATTTTTAGTTATTTACAAAACTTTCAGGGCGTTGTTCGACATTAACCTATAAAATAAACAATAGAACAATTACTTTTTCATGAACTTTTCAAATAAAAGTACATCCGTACCTTATTGTAGTTAGATGTCTAAAGAATTGATTTTTTCCACACACACAAAGTACAAACCACTCTATGTTCCAAAATCAGCCGACAACTTTACAACTGGGATTGTGACTTGTTTATCTCATTAAAAGATTTACAATTAGCATGTCAGTGTCACAGTGTCAGAATTAGAAATTGACGCACATGTGAAATCGATAATTATTCTCTTATCTGTTCTATATAAGGAGAAACCCATGCATAAGAGCAGGATGGAAGTAGTATTTTCTGTTTTTGCCATAAACTGCAGTGAACTGAGTGAACTTGGAAGGTTACCAGGCTATAAGCGCAGACATGTGTTCTCCAATGAGAGTGCACAGATTAGGAAGAGTTTAAATCTTATAATATTTATTTCAGTTTTTATTAATTGTTATCCAAATATTGTGTTTATTTTGGCTAGTTTTAATACAATTCTATTAGTATATGTTGAATGAAAACAGTTTAAAAACACTAGAGTTAATTGGTTTTCAACCGGGCGGACAGATCGGCTGCCTTCTGGCCAATAGGTGGAAGACGAACTTTAGGCAACGTTTCTGCGGATAGTTGCTCGTGGACAGCCATCTCAGCCTACGATGAAGGATAAAGGCCAGATCACGAAAATTTGTTTTATATGTGTATTAATTTATAAATTAAATATTCACAAAAATGCTCTCATAGTCTGCATGAACTTGTTAGAGGATTCTGACCTTCCTCTTACATTGTCAAAGCTTCGGACTAGGCACCATCAATTTAATAGGTCGATTGGGAAAATATCTACCAGAAAATCTTTTTCCACTATTACTATCATAATCGGGTGAACCAAATTATTTTTGTAAGCTGTCCAGCATTTCATGCGTCCCGCATTTTCAGTTTGTCGTCAATTTATGCCAGTAGGTAACATTTATCAATCAAAACCCACTGCCCCCAATGTGGTTTTTAAAACCTTGTAGTTATTTTTATTTTGTTGTTATTTTCGAACAAAAAATTGTAAATTTTTTAATTTTTCTCCAAATCTGTCTTCCTCCCCTGGTCGTCGGTCATTTACTCCCGCATTGGCATTGGAAAAGTGTGAATCACATTTTGGTCACCTGCTTAGAGACTTGCATCTAGCCGGACCGTGCAAGATTCCGTCATTCGAACATAATGTTGCGAATGCGTATTTTATATTTTTATGATATCTTACTGCTGCTCCTCGATCGGATTTAAGTACAAATACAACCTCTAAATAATTGTTTGTGTGAATCGTTGTTGGAAAAGATGTAAGATTAGATTGTCGTACTGCCTTTTATCTTGATTTTGGGCATGCCTTGGATTAATTTTGGTTAGTTCCTCCACGTTGAGCCCATGTAGCGGGCGAAGCGAGCGGAGCGCCATGCGTGAAGTGAAATTATAGTTTAGTGATCAAAAATAGGGGTTAAGAGCCGTATTATAGTGGATATACAGCAGCTTGCATGTGTTTCCGCGAATATATTCCATTGCCCACCATTCAATACATATTACAACAATAATAACGTTGGCGTTGTTACGCAAATAACCATGCGCAACATTATGTTCGAATCTTACATGGTCCGGCTAGATGCAAGTCACCCATATATTATATGAAGTCACCTTATCCTCGATAGACTTGCGAGACCAGGGGTAATATAATAAACGTAAGTGTTGAATAAGTTAGAATAAAATTTATTCTAACTTATTCAACGCTTATATATGTTTATTATAAGAATATAAAAAAAAGTTTTTCGTCAATTTTATTCGAATATTTTGTATAAAAATAGTTTTAAATGTCATAGAACCGTTATATAACATTTTTCATTATATATTTAATTATTTAAAACATTTAACCCATTGATTTAAACTTAAACCGTAAACAGCCACAGTCACAAAATACAAACCAGCTGGGAGGGAGCGCAATATTGCCAATTCTTAGCAACGTTGGCCAAACATATAGAATTACCCGTTTCAGCAAAACGCTTCCGATGGCTCTAGTGGTACGGAGCCGGTGGTGCAATTCCCTATTTGTGATACGGCGACCCGGGTTAGATTCCCGTCGGTGGTAAGACTTTTTTAAGGTTATGTTTGTTTTTTTTTTTTTAATTTGAATTAGTTTTGTTTGGTTGTGCCCCGGAGCGAGCGAACGAGCGGAGAGTCATGCGTGAAGTTAATCTTTTAAATTAAAATTAGTGGGAACTGACAATTGGCAACCTTGCCCTCCCCTGATTTAGATTTTATGACCGTACGTGGCCGTTGACTGAAAATAAACGTGGCTGTTCCGCTGTTTAAGGTTAAGATCCACTATATAGAGATAGACTATCCCTTCACAACCCAAAATACCCAGGCTACCCTACTAACGGTATGGACAAATTGTATACATAATATTCTTAGTCACAAAAAAACTGTTTAAATTCTTTAAAATTTGGATTTATTTGCAAAAATTCAGATAGTAGGGGAAAGTGGAGAAACTGTGCGCATGGGGTTACTCGCTGACATATCCAATAACATCCTATTTTTATGATAACGCCATGTAGATATCAAATTTACTTAAAAAAGAAGCGTGTGCATTATGTGCGCATATCTGAAGTGAAACTTCTTAAATTTAAACGCCCTAGCCTTATACATATCGTAACGGATTTGGTTAAAAAGTAGTTTTTTTAAATATACCTACCACTCAATTAACAAAAAGGGAAGGCCTAAATGAGGAAAAATATTCTTCATAAAAGTTTCGCTTATGTCTTGACAAGGTAATAAAGCAAATCCCAAATTTTTGCTTGTAAACTAACAAAGATATCACAATAAAATATCGTGACCGTTTTTCGTTACCGAACGCCGCGGCCTTCAAATTTTACTCCCGGCGCGCGTTAAGAAGTTTCACTTCAAAAATCTTTCCACTAGGAACCAGACAAGTCAGTCAGATAGGTATGTAAGTCAGGTTCAGCAAAGTTCTATACATGAACATTTGCAATAAACGGTGTTTAGTAAATAGGTAGCTATATCAGAATTATCAGTAATTAGGTTGATATCAAAATGAATAAATATAGTTTAAAAAAACTAAAAAAACACGCTTTAATGATCAATCAAACTAAAAAACAAAAAATAATTCTTAATACAGGCAGAAAATAATAATGAACGAAAAATATTAGTATTATTGTGAAAAAAGCGTGGGGCGCTTTGTGCTATATTTTATGTACATCGAGCACCCCACGCTTTTTTCGCAATAATACTAATATTTTTCGTACATTATTATTTTCTGCCTGTATTAAGAATTATGTTTTGTTTTTTAGTTTGATTGATCATCAAAGCGTGTTTTTTTAGTTTTTTCAAACTATAAGTCTACAAAGTTTGAATGAAATCTGACCGTTTAAAGTGGGCTAAAATCGGCAACTTGTCCTGTTTTCACACCCTGTATATTAACCGATCGTAACCAAAATCAATAGGCTTCGAGGGTTTGTGGACCTCTACCTCTATGCCAAATTGCGACCTGTAATCGATTGTTACAAACAAACAAACAAACATACATATACAGGTGAAGCTAATAAAAGCATGTTAAAAAGCAGGAACAATTGAAGGGTAGAAAAAGCTAGGGAGCCTATAAGTGCCAAAAATCAAGTTTTGAACTTCTTTGCATAAAGCGGACCAACTTACTGATATATGTCCTATAAGAGACCTAAGTCGATATTCTTATTTAAACCGTAAGTTCATAAGTATAAAACTGATCCAGGGAGGCAGGTCGAGCTTGTGGACCTAAGTGCCAAAGGCGCAGATCGTTACTTGTAGCACGTAAAAGCTAGGGGGCCTAAGTGTCAAAAATTAAAATTCGCTCTTCTGCAAAATTATGTTTTTGACACATATGCTCTCTAGCTTTTCAACCCTTCAATTTACACAAATTTTAGAACATTAGGTGATAGGAAAGAAACATCTATTTGTAGCCCGACGGGATTCAGATATTGCAACTCTAAAACCTCAAATGCAAGTTAACAAAGGAAAAATTATGCGAAAATCATCAGGAATCGAAACTGAGATAATACTAAAGTTTAACAAGTAATATAAAGACTAGTTGAAGATTTCTATGTTGACCTTCGGGTGTATTCAAATTATTGATTTTACAAAATTCAGAAAATCATTAACGATATAGGTGAAGCAGCTTACAGTCATGGTTTATACCTTATTCGGTACACGGTACGGTATAAACTAGTGCTGGCAAAAACCGTGAAAAGTTGAAACCGGTTGTTCGGTTTTCTTAAAAACCGGTTTCGGATAAAACCGGGTATTCGAATAATAGTGAAAACCGGGTATCCGGATAACCGGTTAACCGGTTAATTGGATAGCCGATTAATCGGATAACCGGTTAATCGTCATCATAGGCTAAACATAATTTATAATTTGTTCTTAAGCATATTTCCATTAGTTCAGTTTCCCTGCCGATTAGGGCACAATCATTAAATTCTAGTGAACCAAATTTATTCCAGTTTTTGGTCGTTATTGAAATAAACCCCAAGGTAATAATTAAATTAAAAATATTGTTTATTACAAATTACAATCGATATAAATTCTGAGCAGAAAAAATATTACAATTTTTTAAAACTTAAATATATATAAAGGTATTCTATTAAAGGTATTATTTTTCAATCGCCCTCTAAAAGCATTTCCAAATATAATCACCGTCCAGTAGGTATGTGGTATGTTACCATTCCAAATACCCAGTTTTTACTTTACTTTCTATCTTTTTTACCATTACTTGAGAACCCGGTGGCCCAGTGCCATGTAACTAGATAATCGATTAATCGGTTAGCCGAGAAACCGGTTATTCGGTTAATCGATTAATCGGTTAAACGAGAAATCGGTTAACCGAGTATCCGGTTAACCGGTTTCGGTTTTTTGAAAAACCGCGGATAATCCGAAACCGGTTAACCGACTATCCGAAAAACCGTATTCGGTTGCCAGCACTAGTATAAACTGTGTTATAGTTTAGGTCCAGAGTTTTCTGGTGTAAGACGAATTATATACGAACAGTCAGGTTTACTATTCAAAGATCCATGAAATTGTATATACAAAATAGCAGAAGGTGTCTCTTATACAATATTAAATTTTACAATAGGCCAACTGTGAATTTCCTCTGCCTCTGCATAACATTACCTAAAAGGTAAAATTAACGGTGAGGAACAATTATTTTAGCACATATTTAAGACACTTAAATATATATTTTTATTCTGTTTAGTATGCAGAAAAACCAAAACAAACACTTGTCTGTTTTCCCGAAAAGAGCTATTTTCGGCTCAAGGTCGCCACGAAAGCGGGAATTAAGTGGCATGGTATCCAGAGGGATTAACACACTGAACACTGACGATAATGTTGCCAAGTGTCACCAAACAAATATTTTTGGGGAAAATATGAAAATTCACGAAAAATCTAACCAAGCGTCCCGTTTAAATTTTAGATGAAAGGCTATAAAAAAATAAGATTGTTTAAAAACCGTACTAATTTTAAATTCTAATTTGCAAATTTTTTCGTACACGTAAAAGAGTTAAATAAAATACCTTGTTCATATTGTTGATGGAAACTGAAAGGACAGTAATGCATTTCAGAATTATTAATGTTCAACGATAAACCATCAGTAATACAGTTCTCAGTTTTTAAAGGTAAACAATGAACTAAAATCGCATAATATGTATAATGGACATTTTCTTATTAGCATTGAGGCAGCTTCAACCAAAACTGATAATATTTTGAGGCTGGCTCAATATTACTTCAAGTGACCATTATAATTACGCAAAGCAATCCTCGTTTACACTACAGTATCTAGAGGCAGTCGTAAGCTGCATTAGTTGACCACATCCAAAAGCGATCAAGAGTACTGGTGTCTGCCAGAGCAAAAATCTGCTGCGTTCCACTTTGGAGAAAAATAATCACAATTCGTGCTCCCCGAACCGTGTGTGGCTGCTTTGTAGCCTTAACACATAATTTCTTACTAAAAAAAAAGATGCAAGGATAAAGCAATGACAGTACGTTTCAATGAGAGTATCAGATTGGATATACTAGCATTATAATTTCTTAGTCGAGATATGCGCTTTCTAAGTCTGGCAACCGCGGACAACGGCTGGCTCTCCTCCAACGCGCTATACTTGGACATTCTGCGAGATGTGCGGATTATTTATAGAGCAGTGGGCTCGCTGGCCAATGGCCTTCCCACCAAAACTTTACTATAAAATGGCGTTCGGCTGTATAGTTGCGATGCGGCCCTGACCTAGGTTGGATGCCTGGATAGGTGTTCCATATGTTTTCCAAGGATGTAGAAATGTCGTTAATTCTTTCAACTCTAACTTCACAATTATTTGATAGCTCGAGATATACTGATGTACTGGTCAACTTTGGAGCTACGTTTCCCCATTTTTCTTATTTTGCGGTTAAGTGGAACTTTGGACGTTGTATATAAAATATAAAAGTACTTCAACACTTCATTTTCTAGGTTATTTAGTAACATATCTTGCATGATTCCCTGTCAAAAAAAAAGTTTAACTATTTTCCAGTTACCAATCAGAATCAGGCAACTCAGTACGCTAGAATAAAAACGTTCTTGTGAAAAGCAAGCTTTACCCCACAATGGCACATCTTTTGACGATCTTTGTAACATTTCATGAAATCATCATCTTTAAAATCAGTGAAGTGTGAAGTTTGCAAACTTCAGACAGAGTACAATAAAAAAACGAGTACTCCCGCCTGTTGTTATCCCAAGCGACGTATGACCTTGACGCAAATCTCAGATGAGATTCTCATCTGACTTGACCATTGCAGTAGAAGATGCGGTCAGAGTACCAATTCAATTCTGACGCGGCAGTGATAGCAAAAGAGCTATTCTCTACTGAAAATATATCGTGTAGAATGGAGTTGCCCTTTTGTGAAGTGCTGCATGTTGTTTTCATATTAATTTTGTATAACTTTTATACCGAAATGCAAAGGGCGAAGGAGAAAACCGGTCCCGTTTGCTGCAGTTAAGGCTGTAATAACAAAAGTTACAACTCAACAGGCAGTTTTATAAATTTCCTATAGACCTCGAAAGGTATGTATTATGTGGAATGTTTTTGTAGAGAATGTAAAACAAGTGCATAAAGGCTGGTCGCAAAATAAGGAATAAATTAAATAATTTTTTTACAAATTGAATTTTTCGGAAAAATATATGAACCTGTAAATTTTCTTCATTTCGAAACACGTTTTCCTGGTTACAATTTATATACCTAATACAAAAAAAATGTACAGATATTAACTGAAAGTTTTAAATGGAATATTTGTTAATTGCGATTGAACTTCTGAATATTTTTAAACGGAAAATTACATATGATCACGGTACAAACCATAATACAATACTCTAATAATTTTTTTAGCAAAAATTCGAGATGGCGAATCCAAAATGGCAAACTTTGCTATTTATCAACCGATTTATCTCAAATTTGAAACTTGGGGTGTTTGACGTTGATATCAATAGCTATTCTTTTAGTTATGAAGTAGTTTTATCATGGAAGTTTTAAAAATCTGTATTTGATTTCAGAGCAAAATTATGGCTTCTTGCTTGTGGCCGAGAAGATTTGTTAAATAAAGTAGAGAATCTTCACAAAAGCCACAGAGTGTGTGGCAAACACTTTGAAGACCACACGTTCCAGACAACGAAGAAAAGGAAATTGCTACGAAGGGATAGTGTTTTGTTCCGTCAACCTCTACTCATGCCGGTGTACAAACCTATTTAGTTTTGAAGAAATTTGTTAATACATAATGATGTATTTTTATACACATGATTTTATAATGTAGCCCTTTTATAACACTTATTTTTTAATATAAATTTACCTCATAATGATCTAGGTTTTAGGTTCATTAAGTTCTTTTTCATGATTTATGCGTAAGTTCTTTTTCGGTATTTATGTTTTGCATAAATACAGCTTTTATTTCGACTTTAATATGACCATCGCTCAATATAAATACGAATGATATTTTTATTTATTCTTAAATGCTAAAAGCAATATTAAATATAATAATAATACATGTTAATTAGAAAAACGGGAAAAAATATAAAACACATTCAACTTCAATAAATTGGTGAAATACAAATATTGTTCTTAACTACGTCTATGACCAAAACGCGCATTCGCTTCAACCGCCAGCTGTCAAGGACATACAACGCCGAGCCAATTTATGAATTGAAAGATGCGCAGTGAGCATACTCGTTATTTTAGTTGTACTCTGCTTCAGACTTGAGTTAAATCACCTTTATTCCGAGGACTACATATAGACATATTTTCAGGTTGAGTGGAACATATCTGACACGATCGTTTGTGAAAAGAAATATTTATTTATTCAGTTAACTTATCCATGGGCGCCGCCACGGGGAGGCAAGGGGGCAACTCCCCCCCTGGGGTATGAAAATAAAGCTAAGTATAAAAGTACATTTCAAATTATGCATAGGTACCTGAAAATTACATTGACTATTTTCTTACAATACCACAACAACAATTGAAAGATCTTTCAGTACCCTCCGACGTGTAAAAACCTGTTTGAGATTAACTATGTCTGAGGAAAGACTCCCTGGTCTCTGTATGCTTAGCATTCACAGAGAATTTGAGAATAATAATAAAGACAGAGTTATTGAAAACGCAATAAATTGGTTTTCACAAAAAAGAAGTCATCTGCTATTACTTTTCACCGATTAGGAAAATATAGGTATGCACATCCATAGTTCATAAGATATTTTTTTAAGGTAGATACATTTCCAATCAAAAAATTTATGTCAAAGTTGCGCTACAGTTAAGTTTAAGTTAAAGTCAAGCAAACCAAAACCGTATAGGTATATGTATTTTTGACAATAAAAATATTTAAGTTTCTATCTTTGCTTTGCCCAAGAGGCGCATCTGTGAGGGGAAAATATAGCCCCCCCCCCCCCCCCCCCCATAGGCTACCAAAAGTTTCCGCAATATTTGCATACAAATAATACAATTTTTAAATTCAATTAAACCTAACCGAAGAAAAAGAAGAAGAGTTACAACGATTGCAGATTCGATTGTTATATTATATCATTAAGAGCGAGGTCCAATTCCAGATTACAATTGTTGCCAGTTACCACTTGCCCAGCCCTACTTTTTTACGTTTGATTGACTTGGTAAACGTGTCAATAATGCTTGGTAAAATCCGTTTCGTCCGCTCCTGGACTTTTTTTAACGATTTTAATCACTTTTGGGCAACAATTGGGCGTGGCACCCATAAAATTTTAGCCTCTCCGTCTCTGCACCCTCACATCGACTTGACCCCCTCCCTCCCCCCCCCGGAATTTCACCTGCCGGCGCCCATGACCTTATCAATCAGAGTAGGCAACCCACTACACTAGAATAAAAACGTTGTTGTGAAAAGCAAGCTTTATTATCCTACAATGGCACATTTTTCGACGATCTGTGTAAAGTTAGCGGCCAATTTAAATTCCCAGAAGAAAGTTTGGTCCAAGTTTATTTTTAAAAAATCATCATCCCTAAAATAAGTAAAATTTACAAACTTCAGGAAATTTACATTTATTCCAAGAATTACCTACAGTTTGATTCAACTTTCATTTCACCACTCGTTTCTCTGCAAAAAATCTTCATCAGAATTCTGATATGAATTAAGCCGAAAGATATCCTTGTTGTCGATCTAATCTATATTGGTAAATTATAAAGGATGTTTGTCATTTTAATTCTAGGAAACTCATTTCTTTAAATCACCACCTGGTGGCCATATGATTATGATATAATAAATATAACTAATAGCCATGTTATTTTTTGGTCATAATAACAATTATTAGTTCATTTAAACGCTGTTACACAGTTGCCAATGCGTTAATTTTATTTCGGAGCTATTAACGTGCCTTGTTTATAAGATAATCTATTTTTATATTTCCACTAAAGATATTATATTAGAGGTTAATGTACCATAACGTTTCTCGGTATATGTCTTGATTGAGCACATTATGCCGTACCTTTTTCAACTTTCTCATGTTTTATAATAAACTAAGGACATAGCCTAAATAAAACTGTAGCTGCGACACTTAAGCGCGGCACCTTTGAGAAGCGAGGACCAACTTTATCACTATGTAGTGGGGAGGAAATAAATAAATCTAACTTGACGTCAACCCCCCGGCAATCATTAGTGAAGTGAGCCGTACTAAAATTTTTTGGGACGTTATATACTAAAATTGTTACTCTCCCCTATTATTTTATTTAAACTTTCATTACAAAATATATGATTTATAAAATACTGTTTATTTCGAGTAGAGCATAACCATTTTATTGATCCAAAAAGCTGCATAGAGAGAGCCGGATATTTATTTAAACATTACACCTGAAAGAAATAGTTAAAAATGTCTTTTGAAGTGAAATTAAATACAGCAGTGAAATTAAGTACAGCATTCTTGAATGCTGAATATAACTATAATAGAATATAAGCTCCAAGTTAATCTTTAAATATCAACAACAAAAGTTTTTTTATATGAGATTTTATTTTGCACAAGTAGTTACGGTTTTAGACGAACTTGTGAAGATCTGCAATAATAATTTTGAAAAATTTGATTTATCTAGTTGTTCTCTTCTAAGCTAAAAAAAGATCTTATATAAGTACATAATTTTGTTTTATATAGATTCTTAGCAACCTGCACAATTTTATAAATGTATTATCTACGATTTTGCATATTTTTTCGTAACTGCTTTTTCATTTTATTCGCTAGATAAAAATATTGTCAAGATGGTGAAATGAAAGTAAATTTTTGATCTGGCTATAGTTCACGAACTAGTTTATGCATGAAGTGCACAATTACGCTAAATCGGAGCAACCTGTACCGTGCGCTCAATTTATCTTGATAACATTTTGATTCGCTGTAACTTTTTTGTTTTTAAAGGTATCAAGTTAAACAAAAAAGCAAAAAGTAGGGTTGGTAGCCAAATTTTTTTCTACGTTACATATAAAATAAAACACTAACGATTTTCTGACATATCAGCCTTCTCTATATTTTTTAAATGGAACACCCTGTATATTACTACATTTTTGGAATCTCTAGAGAAGTCTAAACACATTTCGCGTATTCGTGCGGTTTAGAGCCTGTCAAAATGCCCGACTTTCAACTGTCAATATTTCGTAAACAGCTATAGATAGGTATAGGATATTATACACGACATGTGTTTTGATTTCCCTAGAGAGTCCAAAAATTTAGTAATATACAGGGTGTTCTATTTAAAAAATATATAAAGTAGGCTTTTATGTCAGAAAATTATTGGTGTTTGTTTTATATGTAATCTAGAAAAAACTTGGCTACCAACCCTACATTTTGCTTTTTTGTTTACCTTGGTATCTTTAAAACCAAAAAAGGTACAGCGAATCAAAATTATATCAGGGTGCTGATCAAATCTGAAATAATGGATATACGTGGATAACGATCGACTTTTACGAAAAACAACCAGCAAAAACAATGTTTTTGAGACTTACGCTTTTATGGTAGAATACGAACTGTTGATTGTCAAACGAAATGTTTTGCACTTTCTTATCTTCCACATAACCACAACCTGGAAAATACTCCCCACCAAACCGAAAATTTCGTATATCTGGATAATTACTATATAACTAAGATAAGAAGATGCAAATCGTTTCGCGCTAAGTTAAACAGATCAAATTCTTTAAATGGAATGGAGGCTATTCGATATGCTACATGAAATTTATTTAGAATTTTTAGAAGAATTCGAAAATCGGAAAATATATCCCGCTCTTTTGAAACCTTTTATATTGAAATATAATTCAATTATATTGTCAAACTGAAATCAACATGGCTAAATGATGAAATGGTTGTAAGACTAATAAAAAAATTAAAAACATGTTATTTCTATAAAATGTGTATACATATGAAGGGTACAGGGGAAAAATGATCTAAGCGCCATTTCCATAAGAAACTTTTTTATTATTGACTTCACAGAAAATTTTATTCTTGATAAAAGTTGGTGTTTGAAAAAAAACTAATTTTGACAATGCTAAATTAAAGATAAGTTATACAGGGTACTCAATAAATACAAAAATGATGGTTAAAAAATCAAAAACTTTGGAATATCGGAAAACCTACAGAAAAATAAAGCTCGTATTAAGATAAAAATAAAAGTCAAATACCATTTTTTGCAAAAGTGCACCGCACCGTTGCGGAGAAAATCCATTTCAATTACTGCAAAAACCCGCTTTTTCTTAATTTTGTCCTTATTTTTTTCAGCAACGATGCACTTTTGGAAAAAATGGTATTTGACTTTTATTTTTACCTTAATAGGAGCTTTATTTTTCCAGTAGAAGCTTTTCCGATATTCCTAAGTTTTTGTTTTTTTAACCACCATTTTTGTACTTTTTAAGTACCCTGTAATACTTCGTCTTAATTTAACATTGTCAAAATTAGTTATTTTCCAAGCACCAACTTTTATCAAGAATAAAATTTTCTGTGAAATCAATAATAAAAGTTTCCTATGGAAATGGCGCTTCCCCTGTACCCTTCGTATATATTTTATGAATGTTTCCATATTAGTAATTTTCGATTATTTTTGGGCACTTTAAATTTTGTAACCTATTATGATACGTTTTAGTCCGTTTTGGTGCTTTTTTGTTTGGGTTAGTTCAATCAGCTTTCGTTTAGTTTTAATTTATTTTAGTCATTTGAACCCGGTTCCGATACATTATAACCAATTTTAATATTTTTGGTTAGTTTTGGTTAGCCGTCAAAACTGGGTCGATCAATCAACTATCGATTACTTTCGGTTCCGATGCGTTATTACCAATTTTAGTGTCTAGGATAGTCGCCAAAATTGAATTGATATGTGTTAGTTTTAACTTACTTAATATTATTTTAAAGCTATTCCTATACGTTTTAGCCCGTTTTGGTACTTTTAGTTATTTTTGGTTCGTTTTGGTTAGTCTTTCAATCAAATTTTGGTTACTTTCAATTTATTTTAGTTATTGAATTAATTCAAGTTAGTCGTCAAAATTCGCTTAATTTTGATTAGTTTCAACTTATTTTAGTATTTTTAATCTGTTACGATACGTTTTAGCCCTTTTTGATGCTATTGGTTAGTTTTGGTTAGTCGTTCAATCGACTTTCGGTTAATTTCGGTTAGTTTTAATTTAGTTTAGTAATTTGAATCGGTTCGGATACGTTATAACCAATTTAAATGTTTTTAATTAATTTAGGTTAGTCGCCAAAATTCGATTAATATGGGTTAGTTTCAACTTACTTTAATAATTTTAATCTGTTACGACATGTTTTAGCCCTTTTGGTTACTTTTGGTTAGTCGTTCAATCGACTTTCGGTTAGTTTCAGTTAGTTTCAATTTATTTTAGTCATTGGAACCGGTCCGATACGTTATAACCAACTTTAAAGTTTTTTATTTTCGGTTAGTCGCCAAAATTGGGCTAATTTGGGTTAGTTTTAACTTACTTTCGTTCAATCAACTTTCGGTTAATTTCAGTTAGTTTTAATTTATTTTAGTCATTGGAACCGGTTCCGATACGATATAACCAATTTTAATGTCTTTGGTTACTTGTCAATATTCGGTTAATTTGGGTTAGTTTTAATTTACTTTAACATTTTTAATCTGTTCCGATACGTTTTAGTCCGTTTTTGTGCTATTAGTTACTTTTGGTTTGTCATTCAATCAACTTTCGGTTACTTTCAGTTAGTTCCAATTTATTTTAGTCATTTGAATCGGTTCCTATACGTTATAAGCAAATTTAATATTTTTGGTTAGTCGCTTAAATTCCTTTCGTTTTGGTTAGTTTTAACTTACTTTAATTTTTGTAACCTATTACGATAGGTACGTTTTAGCCTGTTTTGGAGCTTATGGTTACTTTTGGCTAGCTTTGGTTAGTCGTTCAATTAACTTTCGGTTGGTTTCAGTTAGTTCCAATTTATTTTAGTCATTTGAACCGATTCCGATACCTTATGATCAAATTTAAGTTTAAATAAACAAACTAACTAGCTGCATAATTCTGCCGTTCTTTTCCCATTTTAACACATAAACATTAACTTATTTATATAACATACAAACAAAACAATATATACGCATAACGTCTATTTACCCAAACAACGAATCTTTTTCTATTTTAATTCCTATGAAAATTTATTGCACTCCGGCCCAGGTAAGCGCGTATGATTGGCATCGAGTTCCAACTGCGTGGTGTCCTCCCTTCACTGAGCTTCACGGAGAAAATTTGATTCCGTACCCCACTAAGCGAGCCGAGTGTCGCGGCTATAGTTTTCTTTTTTTCTTTAGGCTATGCTAAGGATCAGTTTAGCATTCAATCTGTTGATTGAGTTTACTTTCAAGGGTGTCTGGTTACCTTCAACTTTTGTGTAGGTATACGGGTTTCTAATGTAATTGGTACCACCTTTGTTTAAAATGTAGATTCGATCCTTTTCATGTTGAAAGGCAAGAAGCAGCCAGGACTGTTTTACTTTTCCAGAACTGAAGCGATCAGCTGACCTGATCCATTCGAAAACTTCACATGATTTAAAAGACGCACTAGGTATATTTTAGATCGTTTCCAAAAAGAGGACAGGTGACCGTTCGATATTCAGCAATAGAAAAGTGGAAGATACAGTAAGATGATATGAATAGAAGAAAATAAAATATATTTTCAAGACACGTTTGCTTTACTACTTTTTCGTCTAAATTCGAAGAACCTACATTTCGCTTTTGAATTTCGCCTCATCAATCAGGGCCAAAAGTAACGCGCGATCCTGAAAGCAATTGTGAATTATTTTATATATATTATAAATTACAATTTACGGTAAGTTTACTAAAATCATGAGATTAGAAATAATATCAGTGTAAAAACTCATCCTTTATTCTTCCCTTCAATTATTCTCATACATTTTATGTTGAAAAACAGGCAGAGGATCGAGGTTGTGTAGTTCGAATCATAAAAACAATGATTCGACCAATGGTCCTGCCACAGCTGCTTATAATAACATGTTATTATAAGCTGTGGTCCTGTTGTCCGCTAGATCAAGAACGTTATGTCATTTTGCGCTATAAATTTGGGTTTGATTGCTTTCAGGTCTTGAAAGAAAATTTTGTATTTAAAAAAAAATGAAAATATATTATCAACATAATTTCATGTTTAGCAAGACAAAAATGAAAGTTGAAATAAGTCAAAGTGAAAATAAGAATATGACGAAGATAACATTCATTATACAAGAAGTTCAAATTATTACTACAGAAAAAGACATTTACAATTTACCCAGAGACAAAAGGATTTATTTAGGTACCTTTTTAAATTTCATCTCGCCAATAAGCGTTATCAAAGCGTAACGTTGGAAATAAAAAGCTAGCTGTGAAAAAAAGCTTAGGCCAATTCATATAGATAAATTACAATTAACTATAATTATAATGACACAACACTGAGGAAAATTGTAAAAGTACAAATTGTATGTTGAGTATTTAAAGAGAGAGAACAAAACTTATTTTTACTTCTACGAAATTGTATTCTAAATTCAGTAAAAAGAACCATCGTTTCGTTTTCTTGGTTTATTCAAATGTTTTCGAAGCTGGAAGGGGAAGGCGACAGGTTATAGTAGTAGGAATATTCTGGAATATATCATATCACTCTGTTGGCCTTTGCGTGAGCAATTCAGCCAGTAAAGACCCCTATCTAGGCATCTAGGCTTAGCAAGAGGTGGAGCGACCCTTCCACATTGGTTACACCTTAGTGGACAGAGATACTATTTTTGGAACCTCCAGTATGTCGCGTATGTACTTCTGGGGGGCTCCGACTTGTACATGCACGGCTTGTTCTAAGGTTCGAACACCACCGGCTGGACGTTCACAAACATTTAAATCTTGTGCATGCACGGGGCTCAGACCCCCGGCTGGACGTCCGAATCTTCCTCGGGGAGTCAAAACGGTCCCAGAACGCTCACCATACGCCCCCCAAACTAGTCATATATGTATATGAAGCTGAAGACCAAATGGCCGATACCCGACACGTGTTCACTCGACCGAAGACGAACCGTTAAGGTTATGTTAGTTCGCCAGAGCCATAGACAATCAACTGTTCTACCGGCTAGTGCTATCAGACATATATACGCGTGTACATGCATCGTTAAAGATTCTTTGACATCGTTTAGTAACTAAAATCTATATTCCTCTGAAACAATATTCTCGATAGTCACAGATATAACTCTTTACAGAGATTAGAATGAACCTATTCCTTTCGGGGATTAGAGGATCTAAGTAATTCTAAGAAAACTTATATGACAAAAACAAAATTAAAATAGTCTATTTTTTTAAATCCAGTCCTGATGTTCAGATAAAACAACAATGAAATTCGATAATTTTCTTGATCATATGCTGTAATAATTTGTACACTCCGGCCACTTATAGCATTAAAATTCCTCATTAATGGCCATTAAAAGCCAAGATTCGAGATATTTATTTAACCGCATTATTGTTGAATGTAAAAATTTTAGATGCACTTACACCTACACAATTTTCCCGTGCGTTTTTCTACGCTCCCGTACTTTTAGCGGTACAGCTTTGCATCTTGCATTAATTAATGTCTTTTCGCTTGTAGATACTTAGAACTTTTTTTTAAGTTTGTTATAGATTCTACCCGCTCCATATTTGAATGAACGATAAACATTAGAAAGAGCGCAAGGTAAACATAAGCTTTCAAACATTTGTTTGCAAAAAATACATCATGATTTTTAAGCTTAATGGATTAAAGATTCACGCTTAATAGCTTGTGCATCGAAAAGAACCACAAGAAATCGAATTAATAGGCTAGTTTTCACTCACAATAAATTGGGAATTAATTCATGAATTCCTTCGTCAACTTATTAGCATTTACTTTACATTTTACATGCGACAAAGGCTTCTTGAATTTTTTGACGGTTCACCAGTGCCGGCAACCACCATCAGCCACCAGCACAAATCATTATTTTGGTTATATCAAATGAACTTGTTTTTGTGTATGCCGGGAAAAAATTATTAATTATTATTTCACAAGACACAGACAAGGAGTTGCTTTCTTGTTTATAGCTTTGCAGCACCCCCTCTTCCGGCGCTTAGGCAGATGCATAGCTACCCATCTGCTTGTATGTTAGGGCTCGGAACCTTCGGCAAAATGCACTTAAACGGAGTTTTATCCACAATACCGAGACAGAATTATTGCACTCAATGCTCATTTCGCTAACCATGTTGGCATCACCAGGAGATGATTAAAACTAAACTTAAAAGCTACCTAACTCTCTGTTATACTAAATGTTTGCTTAATCAAGCGGAACTCAAGGAACCAATCCTGGAATCCGACTAGTTATGCTCGATCAACCAATACAATGGACTATACCGAGTGGACCCTCTATCTCATTTTTGGTTATAAACCATGCGTCAAATTTCATATATTCCACTTCTTTCTAATATTTCAATTTTGTCCTTTGGACCAACTAATAATTTCTTAATGTTAAACTGAGTTTGGTATACTAATTTTAAACCTACTTCCTTAAAGACTTTTTAGAGTCCTCTAGTATACTAAGGATTATATGATAACGAGACATATTTTGTGTTTACATCATGATTGATGAAAGAAGCGGAATCACGAATGGTCTTTCTAAACAAATGCCTATTAATTAGTCTATTTATTAAGTTAATATTGAAACCATTAACTTTTGCTATATTCTTAATTATCTCCTTTTTATTATTAAATCTTTCTTTGCTCAGAGGAAAGTTAAACATACGGTGTACTAAAAAATTAAAGCTGACCATTTTGTGTTGGTCGCAGTGGAAGGAGTCATTAGGAATATATTGGTTAGTGCCCGTACTTTTTCTAGAAATATCAAATTCTAGTGTGTTATTATCGTTCCTAATCACTAAATAATCCAGAAATGGAAGTTGGTCATTTTTCTCGACTTCATAAGTAAATATAATGGTGGGGAAACGGTTGTTTAGTTTGGTTACAAAATCTTCGATATTAGCGGTTTTTGTGTCGAAAATCGCGAAAATGTCATCCACATACCTGTACCATACCCTTGCAAATATTCGAACTACTGACTGATTTCATTTTCAAATTTACTCATGAATAAATTAGCTTAGAACGGCGATAAACAGTTGCCATTGTCGTGCCTTCAAGTTGTTGGTAATAGTTATTTTTGTATTGAAAATAATTTTGATCCATGCAAAGTTTGGTTAAAGTTAAATATTGTTGTTTGATTTCGTTATCAAAACTATTTATCTTAAGTATTGCACCAAGGTATTGCAAGGTCTGTGGGATTGATGAACATTGCTCATTGTTCAGACGAGATTAAAATTTCACCTTCATTAAGGTTCGCACCTTTAATTTTCTTTATGAAATCTAGAGGAATTTAGTACTCCTGATTTATGTTGTTTTGTAGGTAAATTTTCAAACTGGTTTGCTAGCCACTTGGATATATTTTAAGTTGGCGATCCTATTACCGAGACTATGGGACGCATTGCCTTCCCGGGTTTATGAATCTTGGAAAGACAATATAGTTTCGGCATAGTGGAATAATTGCTCACAGATAATTTGTATTTAATTTGATCAGAATTAAGTTTGCTACATTTCTTCAAAGTGTTTTAACTTGTGTTGCCATCTTAGATAACGGATTCCTTGAGATTTTGTTATAGGGCCCGGATTCGATTAAATTATCAACTCGTTGAAAATATTCGCCTTTGTCTAATATAACAACCTTATTACCTTTGTCAGCTTTTAGATAGAAAACATCTTTCTCCTTTAATATCTTGATTATACTTTTTCCTTTTCCAGAACGAGAGTTAACATTATTATTAATTACATTTTTTGAGATCTGATTCCTGCATGCTTCTCTAGCAAATCCTTTAGTAGTCAGGAAGATTTTTGAATACAGCTTTCTATATTACCTACAATATCAAGTAAGTTATCCTTTGGTGGAGGCAAGGCAAAATTTAGACCCTTATTTAAAAGATCTAATGCATCTTGATCAAAAGATTGAGAAGATAATAGCATAAATGAAATTGGACGCATGGATTATAGCCAAAAATATGTTGGGCAAACTAGAAGATCTATACAAACGAGATTCAAGGAACACATAGCTCATTAAAGTATGATAGAACAGAAAAATCAAGTGTTGCCGAGCATGCTTTTGATAAGAATCATAGAATAAAAATTTAAAATTTAAAGTTAAATTATAATATAACTGATAGGAGGTTATAGACGCATATGAAAGTAACGAAATTATTAAATGTAAGAATAGTTTAAATAGAGATAGAGGACCTATTCCGTATAGTACATTGTATTGATTGATCGAGCGTGACTAGTGGGATTCCAGGATTGATTCCTTTAGTTCCGCTTGATTATGCAAACATTTAGTATAAAACAGAGTTAGGTAGATATTAAATTTAGTTTGAATCATCGCCTGATGATGCTAACGTAATTGGCGAAATGCGCGTCGAGTACAATAATTCTGTTTCGGTATTGTGGATAAAACTCCGGTTTAGTGCATTTTGCCGAAGGTCCCACTCCCAAAATAGTTGAGATGGCTTCACGGTCAGCGAAACTTAATCTTTATCGTAATAATATTTTCATAAATCTGAAAGTCTTCAAAATTTTCGTCGAAATATAATTGTGGTGACCCACGAAATAGTTTTCAGTACCACTTTTGAATTGAAATTTCTATAGCGAGGGTAGTAAGTCAGCAAAAATGAAACGGAAATCAAAGTGAAACAGTTTCATGAAGCATGTTCCAGTATAGCTAAAAGGCTGAAATTTTCGGGACATGTAGCGGTGGTAAAATGAGAACCATGACCAAAAAGCGGGACCCCCCCCTCCCGTTAGGCCAGGAGAGGCGGGAGAAGGAAAAACTAAAATAATTAATTTTGGGAGAACGGGAAAATTTCGACCCCGTGGCTCGATCGAAATTTTTATGGTAGGGGGCTCTGATTTAAGGGGGAATTTTGGGGAAAACCCATTTTTTGCCGATATCTCTGCAACGGAGCCTCGGATCGAAAATCTGACAAGCGACAGAGGGGGTGTGGGGAGAATTATATCCCCCACCCCCCCGGATACCCAACAATTTTCGAAAATATGGGAAACAAATTTATAAAAACGTAAAACATTGTTAGCAAAGTTAATAAAAGTATTATAAAACGATATAAGAAAAACATTATTAAAAAAAAAGTTAGAGAAACGCGTTTTTCGGCTAAAAAAAGGCGAAGGAGTTGAGCTACGAGGTAGGGGATGGCAAAATTGGAAAGAAAAAATGCTTTATGAAAAGCAAAAAAAATATTAAAAAGTGTCGAAACCGGGGGCAATATTTGATGAAAAAAGCTTAAAAAATGAAAACTTAATTCTTAATATCTCTTTCAGAAGTTTCACTTCAGTTCTGTACTTATAAAGGTGAGGCACACAATTTTCTTTTGATAATGTGATATGCTTGTCTGGCATAATCGAATCGAAACCTCCCCACCCTCGTAACGCAATAGCTACTAAAATTTAACTTTTTATAGCATTTCAAATTAAGAAATGTCCTTTCTGGAATTAATTAATGTCATGTAAGCAAGTTATGTGAAAAAAATGATTATAATAATTATTAAATAATGGTTTTTAAATTGCTATAAAAAGTTAAATTTTATTATTTTATGATGTTGGTATATACTTTCAAATTTAGCACAGGGTAGCTTTCGATCATGGCAAACAAGAATATGACAATATGTGACCGTTTAAAAATTGCTTAGTATGCTATTTTGCCATTTCGTTTATTATATCCATGAATGCCACTGGTGGAAGGAATCAAAAACTAATTAACAAAAAAACCAGAAATTGTAAATATATAAGAAGAAGCTAAGTAAAGAGAAAATGAGAAACTATAAATGGAAAATAAGCAATACCATATGTAAAAACTTTGAATCTAAACAAGGAGTATACTAATGATATCAGAAATATACAAATATAGAAAGGTTAGGTATAGGCCCACTCCTCGCACACATAAAAAGTTCTGGTTGTATCTGTATACCAGTAAAACCATGTTAGAATTTATAGAAGAAATCAGCCTTGCCAGATCCCTGTCACGTGAACAGCAGAACTACTGAACTTTACCACTTGTCACAGAAAACCTTGCTTGCTACAGTTGATCCGTGCTCTTTCAAGTTGCGTAGCTCAGATAGGTAGATAGCTTTGAGAGAAACACTCGAGAACTTAAAAACAAGTTTGACATCTATTAGCTTCAGTTAATGTGGTAAGTATTACCAAAGAAAATTTTATCATAGTAAAATTTTCTTTGGTGTTACTATAGCATCCAGGGATGCACTTGTCAGGAACACCGGTGGTTACTCTTCACGAAAATTAATAATGCAGCAGAGGCCGGCCAAATGCCATTTTCCTATGCGGTAGTTTGCACTGACAGATGACAGAACTTTAAGGTGAGAGCTTCGGTTTTCTAGAGAGCGCTACTCTATTCAGTAGTTTGCACTGGAGACAAAGTGTGCTGGCGCAGGCTGCCGCGCAGCTTTTTATGTCCACCTTTGACCTCCAATTTGAATATTCTTTATACTTTAGATAATCATATTTTATAAATAAGATTAATGGTTAAGTTTAAACTTTCCACTTTGTGATTTTATATTACTAGGAATGCTAGTTGACAATAAAGCCTCAAAACGGCTTGTCTTTTAAATATCATAAATTGGCTCGTGTGAAGTAACAGCCCATAGTGGACCCGATTGGCGATACTGTTAGATTTTTAGTTTTTCCAGAATGTAATTGAACTTCTTCTTTTATACGGCCAAGTAAATTTTTTGATTCTGTGAAAAATTACATTTTGTATAAAAAAAAATTATTTATTATTTATTATATATTTATTTTAAAATATGAACTTTTGTTACAAAATGTATCCTAAGCCCGGATGAAAAAGGAGGAGGAGGAAGAGCTGCACCTCACTAAAAAACTAGGACT
The DNA here is from genome assembly GCA_016904865.1 of Pissodes strobi. Taxonomy (NCBI): domain Eukaryota; kingdom Metazoa; phylum Arthropoda; class Insecta; order Coleoptera; family Curculionidae; genus Pissodes; species Pissodes strobi. The sequence goes on from MU181919.1 coordinate 513,397, forward strand.
CGTCTGGCCCGGACAAGGAGCTCTCCCTAAGGGTTACTAGAACATACCACAAACCGCAAGAGGTTGTGGATAAAGGAAGAGAGCGCTAGTGCAAAAGGTGCAACTAACCCAAGGACATCGACGAAAACTCAAGTAATGGTGCCAAGACCCCTAACCTTCAGGTGCACAGAAGTCAGGTAGCGTCCCGAAAGGAAATAAGACTTGATTTAGGAGGACGAGGAGTCGTCCATCCAAGTCCTAGCAGACTGTCCAGCTTTGGTGAGGTTAAGAGAGATGCACCTCAGGAGTTGCGTGCTGAACCCGGTGAACATAAGGAAGATTCAGCCGGCAGGCTGTGTGAGTGGGCGCACAACCGGCCCAGACTGGGTGGCCTACCTTCAAGGGATCTCCCGCCCCCCCTTTAAACTCATTGATTCAATATAGAGCATGTCTACAATATGGACGTAAGTTACAGAGCCCAATATCAAGATCCTGAAACTTTTAAAAGTCTTTCGTTGGACCACTCGCCTAAGTTGAATCCAAGACCCTAAAACTTTCTTTTGTTCTTTTTTCTTGTATTCGTTATAAATATACTTTGTTAGTATGTTGCCGTTTGTTGTTGACATTTGTTTGTGTTAGTTTAGCATACATAGTTTTTGTCTATACCTTTTGCAATATGAGAGAACTAATGTTTAGACATTAAACCACGTTTTAAATATATCTACACGCATATGAATTTAATATATACATTATTTAACTATTATAGCATGAAAATATCACTGAACAATAAGATCAAGCTGGACCTAAGTGAAACTATTACGTACTTTAAGTAAGAATCAAATTTAGAATTGTGTTTAAAAAATTCTAATATGCGTCTGAGCTTCATGTCTAAATATATTCGATTCCATTCAGATTTAATCCATCGCATCTAAATAGAAAATGTTGGCAAATTTTCACGGATTCAGGTGAACTTCTCGCGTTAAATGTGGAGAGATTCAATGTCACCTACTCAAATTTACAACAGAACTGGGAGACACGTGCGGATTTTACGGTTCGGGATAGCCTTGAATTCCAATAATTCCTGAACATCTTTTAATTGGAGAACCCGATGTGGAGCAAGAGTAGGTATTTATGCATACTCTACCTGGTAAAGCGAAAGTGATTGTTTTCCAAGTTAAAGAACTCATAAAGCATTATATACATGGTCCTATCCAAATAGAAAAAAGGCGTACAAAGCTAATTATTTTTTTCAAATTTTACCAGCCATCTGATATAGTCATCGGTGTTAATTAATTCAACAATATATATTATTATAACATTTTTGGTGCCGTTTAGGTTTTGCATAAAACTTTTTCACTACACTTTAACTGATTGATTGATTGATTAAATCAGTCATAAGCTTATAAATATTATCATGCTTAATATTTTTGTGTTTTTGATTTTTATTTCATGTTTTTCGCTGTCGTCTGATGCTCTAAGTATAACTCTGTCATGGTTGTCACACGGTCTTTGATTTCGCGGCTTCGTTTCCTTTTGAAGTTCAAAGTTAGACTTAAACATTATTGGTCGGTATAAACAATTATTTCTTAAATCATTTATGACCACAAAGGTGGGGGTGTCAATTAACTTTATAATTAACCACGTTAATTAGTGGACTGGATTAAAATAGGGTGGTGGTGGTTTTATTCATAGGGTGTGAATTGAAACATGTATTTTAGGTATTACATACTTTAATAATGCAAGAATTAATTTGCATTAAATATGATTAATATATACAATAATTTCTAACTACTTTCAAGCATTCATCCTTTCACACATAAAAATAGGTGTACGTATGTACGGTTATCTATTATTAAATATTAATAAAACTTCTTGATTATTTAAATCCAAATGAACTAGATAAATTCTTTCTTTACCGAATTTAATTGACGTTCTTTTTCAACTAACTGCCTTTCCGTTTACACAAAATACCTTGTGCTTTCCGTCTTCTTCGATTATCTCAATTTAACTTTGCCAGGGATATAAGACTTCGAACAACTGATTCGAATCTTGAGTACAGGAATAGATTTGTCTAACTACAAATTACCATCCGCCATTTTACCTTCTTCTATCGTCAACAGGAGGGGCTCCATGAACTGTATTGTCTCAAGAGAATGCGTTAAAACGTCCAAAAGGAGATCTTTATCCGAGCTTGAATAAAGAGAACAGAGTACATCAAATATTCTCTATATATCTGTGCAAGCAAATGAGAAAACTACTAAATATGCTGGCGTCAAACAGGGCTGCAACTGGGCAGATGTACTTAGCGCCAAATCAATGCAGATCGATGACTGGATCGATGCATCACGGTTGAGTGGTTGTAAGGCACTAAAATGAATTTTCCTACCGGCGCGCCGGGAGAAATAAAGCGGGAAATTGCGCGGGAGCGGCTTCATTTGAGAGGGCTGAAGCATGTTCTTTCTTTATTTGACATATTGTTGTTTACACAACACTGACCGAGACAAAATACATATTAAATTGGGAATCATTAATAATGATTTCCTTGACGGAGTGACAACTTGCTGTTGCATATAACTGAATCTATTATACCAACAATCCAGGTTCGGACTACGGAGCAACTAAAATACATTGCTTAAAATGCACAAATTTCTGTTTACCTGAGGTGAAATCAATTTACTCGGAGTTTAGTTATGGCTCATTCATACTACGGACATAGAGGGTGTTATCGCCAAACTATGCGGTGAAAAACGACAAATTAATACACTTGTTGGGGTGTTTCTCCAACAATTATTTTAATTTAATTTTTATCTTTTGTTCATCATATCTTCATATTCTCGA
>MU181919.1:516223-530875 GCA_016904865.1 Pissodes strobi
ATTGACAGAAATTCGATGTTTGAACTGGAACCATCTCGAAAACGGTTAATTTAAAACATAAAATATGTTAAATAAAAATGGGTCTAGTTTTTGTCATAGAATCTGAAAATGCAACCAAATATATGATCGCTTTGTATATGCTTCTCATTTATATTTACACTCCTATCAAGAGCGTAACCTATGACAGATAGAAAACACTTTAAATACAAAAGTTATAAATTTAAAATAATTAACAGGAAAATAATATTTTGAACATACAGAGACAAAAACGAGTGGCACGGTAAACCTGTATTTTCTTTTTAAATGAAACACCCTGTATGTTATTAAATTTTCAAAATCTGCATACAGGGTGAAACAAAACCTCGTAACGCATCAAACATGTATATTATTTATGAAACCCCTGTATATCATTACATTTTCCAAGTCTGCATACAGGTTAAGGCCAAAACTCGTGAGATCTCAAACTTGTACTTTTTAAATGAAACACCTTACATGCTATTACAGTGTCAAAATCTACAAAAAAATGAAATCTTTGATACCACATACTTAGGGTCAGAAGACATCTGTTTTCGAGATGACATATAAAAAATTACATTAAGACGATCGTCAAAAAGGACAAAAAAAGAGGCAAAAACTTATATTTTTAAATACATAACCCTATATGTTATGATGATATTTTCAAAATCTAGACACAAATATGACATATTTGATAGCACACAATTTGGGTCTAAAATGAACTCCGAGGGGACATATAAAAATTACTGTTAGACGCCTATCTAATAATTATAAAAGATAGAAAAGGAACTATAAATACAAAAGTTACAGGAATTTTAGAAAACAGCAAGAAAAAATATTTCCCGACATTCAGATTGAGGGAAACTTGTATTTTTGAAGTGAAAACTTCTTTAGCAGGGATGTGATTTGTGATCCGATAAAACGAAAAAGAGACAGTAAAAGAGATCTATAGGATGAAGCCTGCGAGAGAATGACATAGAACACAGTTCTGTTATACAGTTTTTACATGTTTGTTAAGAGTAAAAAGTACAAAGTAATTCTCGTCCTATTACTGAAGTTATTACAATGAGAATCCACGTCCTGGGCGTAAATTCTCGAGTTATTTGGAACAGCTCTCACGGGCTAAAAGAAAGTATGGTCTAAGGAAATAAGGATGTCAAAAGTATAAAGTAGTTCTCGTACGATCACTGAAGTTAAGGAACGTCGGGCTTGGTTAGTACTTGGATTGGTGACCATTTGGATCGGTTTTTATGAAGGTTTCGTTTCTACCGCGTGTGAATTGCACACATGATTTTTTAAAATTATATATAATTTTTAATACCCCTTTAATGCCGTATGGTCTTAAGCACAACCCGATTTTGTTTTTAATTTTCGCCTTCACGGACTGAAAAAACACAATAGCAACAACCCTGAACCTTACAGAAATAGAGTTAATAAGAGGTTAAAACTGGCTATTTAAAATATCCAGCATCGCCATTAAGGAAATCTGATCAATCAGAACACTCTATTTCGTGCCGCGCTCCCGGAGGACGCCCGAGATTTCAAAATTTCGCAATATGCGATCGCAGTGGCGGATTTACCCTAAGGCCCGGTAGGCCCGGGCCTAGGGCGGCCAGATTTAGGGGCGGCAATAAAGTAATTTCATAATGTAGTCTATATGGTGGATGCTGAGAAAGGGGCGGCTGATAGCTTGGGGCCTAGGGCGGCCGAGACTGCAAATCCGCCACTGTGCGATCGGGACACCAAACCAAAATTAGTGAAAATATTATATATACGGAATTAATAGTCAGTCTTAGTAGACACTCCCAATACTATAATACAATGAAGTTAGTTTCTACAGATGACAAAGACAAAGAAACAATTACAAAAAAGGACCTATTGAATTCATTAGCATTATTACGCATGTGTGGAAATCGGAGATTCTTCCTTATCATTTTTATTTTAAAAATAAAACACCGTATACGTTGTTGCATTTTTAAAATATGCACAAAAATCTGACTTTAAACGCCAAATGTTCAACAAAACTGCAGATTTAGTAACAATGGGTGCATCGGAAAAAATATTACTGAGGTAAAAATAATATTAAAAATATCGGAAACCGATGTTTCTTGCACTGTCCTAATATACAGCTTAAGAAAACCTTATAAAGCATTACTTGCATTGTCAAGCATTTAAACTGTCTGTATCACACTTGTTTATTTCAGATTTCTTAAATTTTGTGGTCACATTTCTGTAATTTTTGTCTTCCTTGTATTAGACTCGGTAATATATTAAAAGTAAATAATATTAAAAATATCGAAAACCGACTATTCTGACACTGTCCTAAGAAAAAGCTTAAGAAAACCTTATAAAGCTTTCCCTGCATTGTCAAGCGTTTTGTACCAAACCTTTTATTTTCAGATGTATTAAAATTTGTGCTCACATTTTTATAATTTTTCCTTCCCTGTACATATTACTACAAATCTGACATAGTTAAGTAGTTTTTCTTTGTGCGCTAACTTTTATAAAAAATTATTCTATTTTTTTGTGACCCTTTTTTATGAATGGGAATATTGTCGCATGAGCTGTAGGCGAATGCGACAATCCCATGAATAAAAAAAGGGTATTTTACACATGAGTAGCATACGAAATTTTTTCTACTACCCAAAAATTTATGAAAAAACAAAAATATTATTAAATTATTCTACGCACTAGTGCGAAAAACAAATTATTTTACGCGCTGCTCTAAATGTAAAAATATATCAGATTTACTTTACACACTAGTGCGTAAAATAACTTATTTTACGCACTGCACATTAAAAAGGCCAATTTTACGAACCTGAGAGAGTGCGTAAAGTGAGTACTTTACGCATGGTAGTAGAAAAAATATATAATATGCAGCATACTTTTTTTTTGCTGATCCTGTATAGCAACTCAAATGTGAAACTAAACTCATTGATAAGGAAAATTGATAAGACCTTTTTCAACTTTTTCTTGAAATTATTGACTGTTTACCTCTACTCAATAATAGTAATTATTCTAAAAAGTATTTTAAAACGTCGCCTCACAAACTCACAAGACTGCAGATTTAATAACAATGGGTGCATCGGAAAAACAAAAACTATTACTGATGTGTCGCATACAGGAAAGCAAAATTATAAAGATAAGGCTCGGTAAATAATATTAATAATATCGGAAACCGACGGCGACGGTTCTTGCACTGTCCTAATAAATAGCTTATGAAAACCCTATAAAGTTTTCCTTGCATTGTCAAACGTTTTAATTGCCTATATCAAACATTTTAATTTCAGATATTTTTAATTTCGTGGTTACATTTTTATAATTTTTGCCTTCCTTGTACATATTACTTCAAATCTAACATAGTCAAGTAGTTTTTCTTTGTGCGTTAACTTTTATAACAAATGATTCTTTTTTCGAAAAATTATAAAAAAAAATCCCATAATATGCAGCATCCTTTTTGTGGATCCTGTATACCAACTTAATTGAGAAACTGATCTCAGTTATAAAGAAAATCGATGAGGCTTATTTAACTCTTTCTCGAAATTATTAAATTTTTACGTCTGCTCAACAAAGATAATTCTAAAAAGTATTTTAAAACGTGGCTCGCAAGATGCATATGAATGCGCTTTAATAAAAATAAATATATTTTTAACAGTTTATTTATTTCATATTCAATAAGCTTGTTGACTTTTGATCTGATGCGATATATTTCGATAACATGTTGCCAAAATCTCTGAAATAGCACTTGCACAAAATGCGGGCGATTAAAAATATTCTTCTTGGCAGAAAACACAAGATTTTATAATTCGAACAAAAATTTCATTCTCATATTTTTACAAAAAAATCGTTCAATTTACATATTTCTGAAATAGTACTTGTATAAAAGGCGGGCGACTGAAAATATTCTTCCTGGCATAAAGCACAAGATTTTATAATTCGAACAAAAATTTTCATGCTCAGCATTTTTCTACAAGCAATTGTCCAATGTTCATATTTCTCTAATAATATGTCTAATTCGATCAACCGAGAGTCTCAATTGCTTGATGAAAAAAAATATGAATGTTTACAGGCTGGAGAAATCGGTATATTAGTTATATTACATAACAAGTGTTGAAAACACTAGCTTTTAAATGAGATTATTTAGCACGAGGTTATTGAGCCGAGTGCGGATACCTCCAAGTTTAAAAACATACTTTTACACGAGTAATGTTCACTATTTTTCCTGCGACCACCTATAAAGAGCACACAATGGTATATTTCATTAATTACCAGTTCGGAAATTAGGCTTTTCCGGTGCGCGCACGACAGTTTCTGAAGTCGTGCAAGCGCGGGAAAAGCTGTTTCTGGACGTGTAATGAGCGATATTTTTCATAATACCTCTCTGAAATCAAAACACGAACATAACATTATTATCAATTTATGTATCCAAAATTATGTCATAATACATTTTGAATTAAAATGTTAGCAAACGTCAAACGTGGAAGACAAGCAAGACACAGGTATCTAATATTTATCAAGCCTTGCTATGGAAATGTGTTTATACGCATTATTGTGATTGAACAGGCAGCTAGTTTTGATGTATTTGTGACAAGTAAGGTAAGACTAAATAAAATAATTTTACTTAAAAATTACACTGATAAAAATGTAGAAAAAAAACCTTAATAAATATTTCTTTGCTTTTTATTTATTTGCTCTAAATAAAAAATTACTTAGATTAAACAACATTTCTTTAATTTAAATAATTGGGCGTGTTTGATTTTTCTTGGTTATGTCTTTGCCTTGTGATAGCAAGACTTTTTTCCATAATTAAACACATATTTATTCGCTTTAAAGCTTTACAGATACGAAACCTCTCCGTTATTTAAAACAAATAAGGTTGCTTTAAATTAAAGATTGTGAATATTGGACCAAATATTATTACTTCATCCGAGTCTCGTTCAACTCGTACCAGTTGCGCAGCCGCGTCGACGCTCTACGCTCCTCGTGCAGTTCAGTTTTCTTTCTGCTGCCGTCCTATAAGGAGATTTTATAGAGTGTATCCACACAAGGTCGCTATTTTTTTGTATTTGTGATGGAAAATGCTTTAATTAAGTGGGACTTGGATCATTTGTGCCCTCATTTCAAGGTAAGTTACGTTTTTATTATATTACTTAGCTAGGTACATAATTAATCGTTTGTAAATAAAGAAGCGTTCTCTCATAACCAAAATGGCGTGAGTTTTACTAGTAATTAAAAATTGTTTTCTGCTGTTACTACCTACCAATGCAGATGAGTTCACGCGATATTTGCTTGCAATAGAGTATAACAGTACGCTTAGTCAGTTTGGCGTACGATCTTGATTGAGTATCTTTGCTTTTTACGTTGTACAAGTTCAATGGCATCCTTTTCATTCTTGTACCTACATAATATAATATAAATTGATAGATATTTCAATGCCCTATTTACTCAATCTGAATAAATAAATAGTTGATCCATGGAAGTACAGTTTTGAAGCAAATTGTTCTTTATTTCGATTATTAATAGTATTTAAATAAAACATTAATTATTTTAGTTAAATGGATAAGATATACTTTTATACAATGCAGCAGGCTAATCAAATAGCATCATGAACAACAGTCACAATTGTTTTGTTTCTATTATTTTTTGTTTTAATTATTGTTGTTTTATTTTTAGATCAAAATATTGATGGCATCGAAGTTTTACGTAACCTGATGGAAATCGATTTAATGTCGTTATTAACAATATAATCGGTGAAAATCTTGTGCAATTTTATTTTTTTTATGGCAGTGTCACACACACTAAAGGTAGACCCTATGGCGCTTGACGAGCGGTGTGTGTGCGAAGATGTTGATTGACACGGCTCTTGAATATTTGTAGGTTGTAATTAGTGGGAAACAGATGTCCTGGGAGTGAGTTCCACAGTGGTGCAGTGCGCCAGACAAAGGAGTTCTTGTAAAGCGATGTTCTAGGTGTTTCCAGTTGTACGACGAACTGGTGCGCTCTTGCCGTCTGTCGTGACTGTCTGACAGGAGCTGCCAGGGGCGGGATGAGGCGGACCAAATCCTGGGAACATCTGCCGTGAAAGTGTCTGTAAAACAGAGATATCTCGGCTACATGTGTGCGGTGTTCCAGACTACCCAAATTCCAGGTCAACTCCGTGTCGCCGACGAGACGCACAGCTCTCTTCTGCATGGAATCCAGCAGCTTTAGGGTGTGCTTGGGTGCGGCACCCCAGATATGTGACCAATATTCTAAGCACGGTCTTATTTGCGCTTTGTAGAGCAAGAGCAACTGCTGCGGTGTATAGAATTTTTTGTTGCGAAATAGCGCACCAAGCTTCTGGGAGGCTGATTTTGCGATGTTAGCAACGTGGTCATGCCAGGACATATTGCTGTTGACCGAGACATCCAGCAGTTCGATTGACAAGGATGAAGGAATGGTCGATCCTGCCATAACGATGTCAGGGCCCGCTGTATTGGCCCTCTTGGTAAACGTTGTTGCTTGGGTCTTTGCTGCATTGAATTGGACCAAATTTCGGTCGCCCCAAGTTTGAACTTTCTCCAGGTCTTGACTTATTGCCGTAATCTGCTCCTGTCTGCGGTGCTCCTGTCAGTCGCTGGTAAGGGTTTTTCTGATCCGTGCAATGCTCATTATACTGGATCTGGAGAGGTATTTGTATGTCCTATTAGTTTAATTAAGTAAAATATAACTGCCTTTCACTATTTTTATATGATAAAATGTATATGGACTATCTAGTATTTAGAAAAAAGATGTTTTAGCTTATAATAATAGTTTTTTTTTATTATAAAAATGATTAACTTTCAAAACCAGTGATAAGCAGAAACAAAATAATCTGATTATATTTTGTATTTATATTTTGAGAATACTCGTTTTGTTCTTTGCTTTTAATACTTTTGAATAAAAATGTTTCTTGGATATCCCTTTTAAACTTTTACTTTATTTACTGTGGACAACTGTTCCTATCATGAATTTGGTAATTAAAAGTTAAGTGTTCTGACATACCATTTACAAATCGGCGGATTAGATAGAGTTCGGATTTTGGATTTTTTAACAATTAAAAGAAAACTAAGACATATAGTTTATTTCAGCTAAAACGTGAAACACAAATACGTCTAAAGAATAATAACAGTGTTTTTTAAGCTAACTGAATGTCAATAAATAGTCCTTTTAGAAAGAAGAACACATATTTGAAACAGCGAATTTTTTATTTATTTATTTAAATCATCACCAACACAAACAGTAAACATTGAACAGGCTTGAGCAAATAAAAATTATTTGATTCAAATAAAAGAAATTATTTCGTACAAACGCACAAAACTTTGGTTTAAATAACCGACCTATTTAAATTAAAACACAAAGTTTTTGAAACAAATATACCTCAGATTTCAATCAAAACACAAAGATTTTAGAACGTATATATGTTATATTTGTTCCCAAAGCATTGTGTTTTAATTTAATTGAATCAAAATAATTTTATTTGATTTTAAGTTATTTTTGTTTGATGTGAACAACGATTATAAAATCATATTGTTTGTTCGCAGTAAATAAATCAAGTACATATTATTTTTTGTTCAAACAAATATTGGTTTGGCTATTAGCAAACAAATATTTCAATAAACTCCATTTTTATTTAGATCAAATATATTTTTTTTCAGTGTAGACTATGACGCTAAAATGTATTAAATTAATTTATATACTGCATCGCTGTCTAATTTTTACTCAATTTATTATATTTTGTGCTTATTTTGTAACTAAATAACTGCAAATTTAGGACTTAGGAAATTAGGGAACGGGAAAACTTTTCCCGTGCGGGCGAACCGGAAAGACTTAATTTCTTTGCTCTACAGAGACGTCGAAAATGATAAGTTTTCAGAGAGGTATTATGAAAAAAGTAATCTTTAGTTTCTTAACAAAGCGATTAATATCACACGCGTGCTGAAATCCACTTTTCCTATGGCATTTGAAAAAATATACTTTACCGCACTATTTTGCATCCGGGAAGTGGCACTTTCCCGCACTAGTCCGTGAAAAAAGCATTATTATATTATTTGTAAATGTAGTAATGTGCTTTGAACGAATTTTCTTGGAAACAAAACAAAAGAAGCATATAGCACGGTATAAATAAAGATATTATTTCTACTCTGCATATAGTACAGTTTAAAGGGTGACTTAAATTACAGGCCACGAAGAGATTGCGGTGCACAATTGCCATATCTGGCATGTAAGTTTATTTTACTGTCACTACTTTGTGGATATTTTTCCGATTCAGTCGTTCCACTTTCTTCCTTTTTGGTCAAAGTTAGGCTCTGAAGGTTTTTTTTTACAAATATATGGAGGCATTAAAACGTACGGAAAAGCTTTTTATAATTTTATAGTTATGAGAAATAATGAAACTGTCCAAAATTTATACTAAAATTACAGAAGACAGATTCCATCCTCTCGTATAATTGATAATGATAATGTCACACAAAATAGGACTTTTAATGGCAAATTTTGTAAAATTCATATTTTGTGGACGCGGTTTTTATAAATTATTTAAAATCTCACATATATGGAATAAGAACATCCTTAATTGTATCTAGAAGAAACACTTAAGAAGTTCCGTTGCAGATAATCCTAGATCTTCGAAGAAAAACCACGTGTTGCTACCACTTCTCCTATTTCATATTTAGGTGCTTACTCGTATGTATGGCGCTAAAGGTGAATTGCCGTTCCATTATTTTTTAAGTGTTATACGATGATTTGCATGATTTCTTTCGCTGGCAAAGCTGACTTTGTATTGTATAAATATGTATTGTTGAGTATATTTCTCACATATTTAAGGTTTAAGGAGTGTATTTACTATTTCTCAGTCAATCGTGCAGATACGTTTATTAATCTTCTCTTTGTAATGAGACTGGAAATATCACCCAGTACAACATTGTCAGGCTGTTAACTTCCTGATCCAGCACCCACTCAAGATAATCGTTTTTAAATCGCCTGTCTGACTGAAATAGACCTCGAAGTCTTTTATTTGCAATTTCTATTTCAGTCCATGCCATGTACTATTCCCGATGTGACATGAGGTATCAACAGCTTCAAAAACAGATGTGTCAACCGATAAAGAGAAAGCTTGGCAGTCACTCTTAATTGAAATGTCAATTTATTTAATATTCGGAAGGTGTTCTTTCACCGGACTAATGCCTCCGACTTTGTTTGAGGTGATTCAGATTTTTAAACTTGTTTGAATTTCAGAAAATGAGCTCTGTTTTATGAAAAGCCTCTATACATATTAATAAACGCACAACGAGAGGTGAAAGTACAGTGTCTTTATTACAAGATGGATACAAATATTATCAAATTAATTCGTTCAACTTAAAAATGTTTAGATAGATAACTGAATTTTTCATTACTGTTGTCCTATAATATACTTTCATTGTGCAAAAAATATGTTGTCAGACGGAGTAACGCTTATTATTCGACGACCATTCTACTACTGAATTATAGTCAAAATTTTAAATCCAGAAAAAAAACTTCTGACCCACCTCAAGCAAGAGAAATAGAAACGTCATTCCATACAACGCGACGGTCTCGGTCTCGATATTACGGTAAAAAAAATTAAGTGAGATTAATGCAATGTCCTAATAAATTAAGATTTTGAGCTATCGATATTTCGAAACGAGTTGATTTTGGACATATAGTAGGATAGTGTGTTCGGAATTATACGTGTACAAAACGTCTTGATCCGCCTATAATGTATGTCGTTTGCTTATGTTTGCGGGTACTTAATCAATGAAGCTTTACAAAAACATTCATGTGACATCTGCATTAATTTTTCAAAAGAATCACAATCCGTAGATAAAAATAATTTATTTTCAAAATTCAAAGCTTACGATGACAGCAAAGGTGCTTTTGGAAGTTTAAAATCCCCTAATGAAGAATTGATTCACTATCTATACCAACTAGAACAAATATTTTTGTCGTTTTTTGATGATGTTTCGGGTGAGGAAGGAATTTTCAACTTTTTTTTTGTAAAATGAGCAAACTTTCTTTTACTCATCCATGTACAGACTTTCCTAAAATATATATTATTAAGTTATTTATAAGGCTAAGAATATTTTATACTTTGAAATATGCAAATCGCGATTTAAAACGTGCAAGAAAAAACAGAGAAAACGAACCGAAAGGGTATTATATTGAGAGTCACTTGTAGAATTTTTCAATCTTGATAAGAACGTCATTGTCCGGGATACCTAATGCTAAAAAAAATTGTTACCACTCTTCTGTAACTTTGTGAGCAGACTTATTTTGGTGCGTGTTGTAAGTTTTGAACTGCAAAAAATCTTATTTCTGCGGTGTTATCGAGTTTTGCGAAATTAACATTTTCAAATTGTCGGACGAGACAAACGGCGTACAACATTTGTCAAACAATATAATATCACCATCTAATTTTATAGATAATTATCTAACAATGACGAAAAAATCACCTGGTTGGTAGTTCATTTATAAAACTTATTATTTTGACAAGTTTCAGTTTGCGGACACGCCAAAGGGCGTATCATTATTGTCGTACAACCCGAGTACATCCTGGATGTACTCGGGTACAATATGGCATTTAGTGTTTGTTCCTTGATTACCATGGTAACATTATCCGACATATATATTGGGCGTCTACGTTCGACCGACACTTTGAAAATGTCATTTTCGTGAAACTCGACAACGCCGCAGTAACGAGATTTTTGCAAATAAAAAGCAATGCTGCTGCTGCCAATGTTGCAGAAGAGTGGTAATATTTATTATCATTAGGGATCCCGGAATCAATTTTTGGGCTGATGTTATTGGTAATAATTTGACTATTGACTTATTGATATTGTTATAACTATAAGTAAAAACCAGAACAAAACTTGACTGGTTTTCCGATTGAGATTGAAACACTATTGTATTACCTGTTTTTTTTGTTGTCTATCGCAGAACAATATTTCGTTAAAGTTTCCACAGTTGTGTATAAACTATAAGTAATGTTTTTGAATTTAGAATAATAAAAATGTTTATTTTCTTATTGGCGTTGTTTTTTTAACTGAAATGGTGCAAATAACTTGTATCCTTGTTTTACGAGACAAAACTTAACCCATGGTGCAACAAACCCGCGCGGCGCGGCGGCGCTCCGGCCTTTGATGCGACGCGACTCAAAGGTGCCGACTAGAGGTTGCGTATCTGTATTATTTAATCTGTGACATTGTTCCTAATGAGAAAAATCTAGATGAGAGGTCAATAAGTGTGATACACGATTGAATTTCCAAGATCGAAGGCGCCTAAAAAATTAAACAAAATATACTCTCGGTTTTTATCGAAAATTTTAAAATTTTGAATACGAAACGTGTCGAATTAAAATGCCCAAAGGAAAATAGTCGTGGAAATGATCTATATATTACTTAGGCATATTTAAAAAAAACACACATAGGACAGCATATATTAGACACTATACATAGTGTAGTAACATTCTCCCATTAATTACGGTAGAAATCCACTATTTTTTTTACTTTAGTGTCCTTCAGAAATGGAGAGGGCTACACTTGTACCTGCTTTATTTATTTAGAACAAACTCAACAGATATACATCCACTTAAAGAGGAGGGTGTAAACAACCTAATCAACTAACAAACGAAAGGAAAAAAGAGCACAAGGGCCTATAGAATAGAAATACAAGTACAAGTCATCTCCATACCTGAGGGACTATTGACTTATGTCTACTCATTGACGATATATTCCATAAATCACACTGGAAAAGTATTTGATTATACTGTTTACACATAACAATAAGTGGTGAATTACTATAGTAGTTACTGTGAGTATTGTCAATGGATTACTCGCTACATATATTGTAACTTAAAAATTAATTTTGTGCAATAAGTGAGGAACATTAATCATATTATTTAAGTATTTGTACACAACAATTCTAGCAAATACATTTTGCCTGTTTTGAACCCAAACTAACCCTGTCAAAAGCCTTAACAAACTTAACTTTTCAAAACAGATTCTTTGCCAAATATCCTAATTATTTTCGGTGTCTAAGTGTTTAATAATACATACCAATAAGTGGTAAATTACTATAGTAGTTACTGTGAGTATTGTCAATGGCTTACCCGCTACATATACTGTAACTTAAAAATTAATTTTGTGCAATAAGTGCGGAACATTAATCATATTATTTAAGTAGTTGTACACAACAATTCTAGCAAATATATTTTGCCTGTTTTAAACCCAAACTAACCCTGTCAAAAGCCTTAACAAACTTAACTTTTCAAAACAAGATATATTTTGCTATTCGGTCGCGGTAGGCTGACTGCATTTAAATTTATAGCTTTCTAAAACAGAGTTTTATCCACAATACCGAAACAGAATTTTTGCACTCGACGCGCGTTTCGCTAACCATGTTAGCATCGTCAAGAGATGATTAAAAACAGTTTTAATCATCTCTTGATGACAACAGTTTTAATAATCTCTTGATGAAAACAGTTTTAATCATCTCTTGATGATGCTAACACGGATAGCGACACGCGCGTCGAGTACAAAAAATCTGTTTCGGTATTGTGGATGAAACTCTGTTTTAATGCATTTTGCTGAAGATTCCATACCCCAAAATAGTTCATAGCTATTAATAAGTATTATTCTCGGGCAAAAGTTCCGGTGAAGTAAATCGTTTCAAATATTACTAAAAATAAGTCACTCCCCCACTCTTTAAATTTAGTGGTTATGGCCAGGTATAATTTTAAGTAAAACAGAATACTGTAGTTATTCCGGTATAATTAATATTCATTAGTTGAGGTCAAATATATGTTTTTTTTTACTTTTTTTTTGTAATAAACCCATTTTATCAAACTGATTTTATGTTCACCTATCTTTCTGTTTCATTTATTAATTTTTCGTACCACCATTCCAAGGAAGTAAGTAGCTAGTATCATCGATTTGAATTAATTGGGTTCAATTGTTTTGATTTATTTCTGTTTTGAATTGATTTAAGTTCTGGTTTATATTTTTATTATTAGTCAATTATTTTTGACATCCACTTTTATTTTATTATTCATATTTAATTTTGTTGCGAATCCTATGCCAAATCGAGTTTCATGTTACAACTTGCAGAGTTTCTGACTTATGCCATTTACAAGTTGATGGCGACTTTTAAATAATTAATCAGTATTACTGATGCATTTTGCAAATTTTCTTAACTTAAATTTTTTTCTTAACTTTATTCGCTCTCACTTTCTTTTAATTTGAAGCGAAACTAAATAAATAAAATTAGAAGATAATAAAGATCGTAGTAAGTGTGTAAAATGCAACGTATTGCTTAATGCCCTTTAAATCGCCCCGCCCCATGAATAATAAAAGCGACAAAAATATCAGTTCATCATCAGATAAATTAACCTGCTTTCTTAAATATTAAAAGAGATCCCAATGTATTTGTGCCGTATACCTTGAATGCTTTATTTATTTTATTTATTGATTTATTACTACACTGCCTAACAGGAAAACTTCCCAGTCACAAAGCAGGAAAATATAAAACATAAAAGAACTTAAAAATAACATAACAGTACACATTATAAAAATTCAAAGAGCTAACAAATAACAAGCAAAAATAAAATAAGTAAAAGAGTTCTTAAATGTCATAAACATTCACATAAAACACAAAATTAAAATCATAATTGCACAAAATAATATAGCGGTATTAGGGAGTGGTAGTGAAAATGATGTTATGTGCTATTAGCGGAAAATGTACAGAAATGTACGGATTTGTGGAATTGTGGTATTAAAGATATCAAAGTCTTTGTTATGATTATTATGAGTTCTGCACATAACATGGATTGGTGAAAAATGAAGTTTGTTTGTTCAAGCGCTTGGCTGAGAAAAGGTCAAATTTTGTCGTGATGATAAGCGAGGGACTAGAAATTTAATTTTGTTCACCATAACAATCACTCTGGTTATGTAGTAACTTAAACACTGAGAAAAATAACTTCTCCGGTGGGACAAGGACTGCGTATCAAAGATTTCCAGTAAAATATCTTCTGGGTATCCCTGAGGAGGTTACATGCCATGAGTTTTTAAGTATAGTAGTTTCAGGAATCTTCGCTGAACTCTTTCGAGATCATCAACATGTGTATTATACTCGGGTGACCAAACTACAGAAGCATATTCTAATTTCGACCTGACAAAAGGGAAAAATCGTGTTTTAAGAGTATGGATATTTCGAAATTCAGGGCTCAACCTGGCAATAAATCCAAAGGTCTTGGTTGTTTCTGAAATTATAGATTCATAGTGTTTTGTGAATGATTGTTGTCAAAAGTCATGCCCAGATCACAAAAAGAATCAGGTCTATTTAAAATTGTTTGATTTATTGAGTAGTTGTACAGAAATTGATTTGTTTTTAAGGTTAACGATAACACCTCCCATTTGTCGATGTTCAGAGAAAGTTTGCTGCCATTCGATCAAGGTATCCAAGTACCTTTGGAGTTCTAGACAGTCCTCAATTGAGTTTATGCCTAAGAGAAGTTTGAGATCATCTGCATAACAGGAGTGTCATTGCCTTAAGTTTAAGACATACATCGTTTTAAAGATGTCAAATAATAATGGTCCAAGCACCAAT
>MU181919.1:554714-580178 GCA_016904865.1 Pissodes strobi
TTTTATGAATGAGTTGTCGGGTCTCTTTAGGTTAAATGTTTTTGGTTAGGTCTCAATTCGGCGGCTATCGGCGGCCTGGGTTCAAACCCTGTCCCTTTTTTTATTTTTTTAGGTTTAGTTTCTACAACAGTTTTTTTCTTGATTTTTGGGTATGTCTTGGGTTAGTTTGGGTTAGCACCTGGTTAGTTTCCTTTTCTTGAGCCCCCGTAGCAAGCGAAGCGAGCGCCATGCGAAAAGTGAAATATTATATAACAGCGCATTCCAGGTGCCCAAATCAGTGAGCTTTTGTAGCGCTACAAACGCTTACAAAACCAAACCGATTTCAGAACCCTGGTGCCATTGTATGTGCGGATGTGTAAATATGTGGTCCGGAAAGGTACCGTCTGTGACCGGATTTCATGAATAAATAATCTGCACATTAATTGTACTTAAAACAATTAAATTAAAACATGTTTACTGTTTACATGATAAAATTGTTTTTTGCCTATGAGTAAGATAAAAAAGGTCGGGTACGTGTTTAGGAACTTCATATAATTTTACATTGGAATTAACTTTATTAGTGATAGTTTACCATTTTTCTCAAAAGATTAATAAAAAGAGATTATATTTGAAAATATATATGACAAGAAATATTTCAAATAAACATAAAAATTAAAATAGGGTCTAAATAATGTTAAATTTAAAAACAAAAACGCTTAGTGAACTTAATTACTACTGTTAAATTAAAATAACTATTTTATGATAATTAAATACAAAAATGTGTCTATGAATATTTTTCCAAACTAGCCTAAATTGAAGAAAACCGTTTTTAACTATAAGTCAAATGAACTGTCATATTTTATGAATAATTATAGCCATTAATTGATATTTAATTTCCTACGTCTTAGAACAATTTAAAAAGATATACATGAAAAATATTTTCTATTTGTGTTATGAATATGGATAGGCAAGACTAAAAAGATGGGAACATGTTCATGAACTTCCTATACTTTTATATTTGATTTAACTCTATTGAATATTTGTAAAATAAAGTACTAATAGTTTGTTAATTTTCTCATAGAAATTATGATTTAAAAAATATATAATAAGCAATGTTTCAAATAACTGTAATGATTTTTGTAAAGTAAGCGTTAACACTTCGCTGTTTTCTCAAAAAAATAACAAAATTAAATTATAAAAAAAAAATATGATAACAAATATCTAAATTTAACCTAAAAATGGGAATAGGATGCAAATAATGTTAAAAGTAAACCAAATTTTCATCTTTATGAATTTGTTTTTAAAGTAGCCTAAACTGATTAAAATTGTTTTTAAATATCATTGAAATCAACAGCAATAAACTTTTTTAAGGATAAATATGGTTCAAATTCATCAATACCTAAAACCAATTTTAAAAAATATGCATGAAAAAATTGTTATAATGACAGAACAGGGTGTAGATAACCTTACAGTTGATTTAAAGGTAGAATCCCTTGTTATAGTGTAAAAAAAGAAACTTGCATTTTATATTTATGCATTATAGTATATAAACTTCATTAAGGAATGCGTACATATCGGAAGTTGGTTACATTATTTAAACATCTTTAAAAAATGCAATATTAAATTACTCAAACAATATCCCTCCTTCTTTGTTTACTATTCAAACTCATAATTAGTAGGACAGAAGAGGATATATCCACTAGAGGACATAATTCGATTTTAGTATCATATCATGCCAAAATCCAATAATAACGCAGGCGGACGCGAAGGCAAAAGCTAGTGTAGAACGAATTTCATAAAAGC
The DNA here is from genome assembly GCA_016904865.1 of Pissodes strobi. Taxonomy (NCBI): domain Eukaryota; kingdom Metazoa; phylum Arthropoda; class Insecta; order Coleoptera; family Curculionidae; genus Pissodes; species Pissodes strobi. The sequence continues at coordinate 556,497 of MU181919.1, forward strand.
AATCTCCACATGCCTTTATTAACTTTACTGGTCTCAATATATTCACAAATTGCCATTCTACGAATATTGGCAGACGAAGCCTAATGATGTTTACTTTATTTTGAGGTAACGACAGGTAGGTACAGTGTTTTAAATCACACCTACACCCAACTATTATCAAAGAGCCAAATTATTTTCTGATTTTTTTTAAGACATTGGTGTTATTACAAATTAATTTGACTTTTTTACTTAAATCATTTTACAGTAAAATTATATTCCTAGATTAAGTTACGTTTGTATTTATAATTAGTTCGGTCTTATTTAATTTATACAATAATGTCGCAAGGAAATGATTTCACGAAAAAGGCAGGGGTCCGTCAATTATTGGGCTTACTTAATTGGAAAGTTACGAAAACCACTTGTTTTTTCTACTACCGTGCGTAAAGTACTCACTTTACGCACTCTCTAAGGTTCGTGAAATTGGCCTTTTTAATGTGCAGTGCGTAAAGTAAATTTGACATATTTTGACATTGTGCCTAAAACAATTTATTTTACGCACTAGTGCGTAAAGTAATTTAATAATATTTTTGTTTTTTCAAATATTTTTCGGTAGTAGAAAAAATTTCGTATGCTACTCATGTGTAAAGTACCCTTTTTTATTCATGGGATTGTCGCATTCGCCTACGGCTCATGCGACAATATTCCCATTCATAAAAAAGGGTCACTTTACACACTTGCTGCATACATAACTATTTTAGGACGAAAATTTGATTGTAAATTATTATTTTGATTGAAAGGACAAGGAGTCAAATATATACATATTTCAAATAGTTAAACTGTTTTATAATATGAGTATTCAATTGAAATTAGTGAAAAGCGACAGAAACCTTGTACGTACACCTCTATTTTATATCGAACAAGAAAAGTATAACTTGAAATGATAATTGAAATAAATTTAAATTTTTACTCATTTATTTTGTTTTCTCTGCGTAAAGTAATGGAAGGTACAGTGATGAGATGAGACAGTTATGAACACATTTAAAGATAACAGTGTCGAAACTGAAGCAATTTACAGGAAACCAAATTAAAGTTAAAAGCAAAAGACTACAAACATACATGTAAAAATACTTGCTTTTATCTATTTCTAATTCAAAAAGTTTCTTTTATTTTTGAACATTTATTGTACCTAACCTAAGCAATTTCGAAAACACGATTTTAAAGTAATCATACGGCCAGTTCCATTAAATGAAAATGATTTGCAAAACTAATCGCATATATGGCACTAAATAATGGATATATTTCAAAATTAGCAATTTTGAATAAAATAAATTACAAAAACTCAAGATAATATGATTTTTCAAAATATTGAAGAAGCTTTTAATAATATTAAACGTATTATTCCGAACAATCTAGTGATACAATTTTTTTTTAAATATAAATTGGCATACAAAAAGCCAGACTAAGAGAACAATTTTAAAAACGATACAAATTTATAAAAAACACTAAAATAAAAAAATAATTCTGTACCCCAGAGGTAAACTGCACTATCTCCATTTTTTACGAAAATCGGATTTTCAGTGATACTGAGATAATTTTTTACGGGGAATCAGAAAAAAAATTCTTTCAAAGTTCAATTCAGGCAGAGTAACGCAAAAGCTAAAGGTAAACTGTACTAAGTCACAAAGTCATTAAGAGGTAAACTATATCAAACGGAGATAGTATTTTTGGGTTACTGTAGTATCTCCATTTAAGGTGGACTTGGTACAGAACTTAAGATACTATCTCCATCGCACGTCAAGATTCAAGATACTATCTCCATCAGACGTGGACATGGTATAAGAAAAGTATTATTTAATACATTCCCTGATACGTTAGAACAGGAAATTCCTTGTTTTACATCATTCTGGACAAGAATACATTTCCAAAAATAAAACTTTAATTCAGCCCAAGGTCCTGGGTCTTCCATGTAGTGACGCATGCAGATTTAAATCTTCCCTAAACATAACGCCGGAACAACGGTGAAATATTTAAAAAACATTTTGGTCGCCATCCCAGTCAATCGAACTTAAAAGGCAGTTTGTGGTTTCTAGCGTCCATTTAGTTCGAATTAAAAGAAGGCGTCCAAAAACAGGAGAAAGGGAAACCAAAAACAGAATAACAAAAAATTCACTTTTAGCATTGACAATGTTTTTTAAATACGCTGTCAATCTCCCAGACTTTTGTTACAACAGCTTTGTCAAAAAAAATCTGGAAGGTGGAATGACGCAAGTAGATCAACATGGCAAGAAAAATCCAGCCCATAAACTACCTACCCACGTAAAAGAGAGCATAAGAAGTCACATATCAAAATTTCCCAATGTTCAATCACATTATAGCAGAGAACGCTCATCTAAAAAAATATCTCGATAGTAATTTAACAATTTCCAAGAAATGTACAGAGAAGAAATGTTGGAAAATAATATTCCTGAAAATAAATGCCCTAAATCTTGGCTGTATTATGAGATATTTAATAATGTATTTAACTATTTTGAACTCCCGGATAATGGTACGTCCGACCAGTGTGATGAATTTCTAATAAAATTAAGGGATTCTTCTGGAGAAGAAAGGCAACATATTTAAGAGAAATATCATCAGCACGTGGAAGAAGTATCAAAAAGGTATGATCTGAAAAACGAAGATAAAATAAATGGTCAAAATAGCACAAATAAAAAATGCCTTACGGTAGATCTGGAAAAGTGTTGGCCAACAACTGCCTTGACAAATGCCAAAAGCTTTTATTCTTTAAAACTTCCTTCAATTATAGAATTAGAGACACTATTAAGAACATTACTGCATGTTGTATGTGGGATGAATATGTAGCAGGGAGAGGTGAAATCACCTCATGTTTGATGAAATATTTGGTAACAAATATTAAACAATCAACTGAAGAAGTAACAATTTGATCCTATAATTGTCCATCTGAGAATCGGAACATTAATGCAATCTTGGCGTACACTGCACTTTTAAAACTAATTCCAACTTTGAAGGTAATAAATCACAAATACCTGCTAAGAGGGCAGACTCACCTTGAAGTTGATAGCGATCATTCTCTTATAGGGAGGGCCAAAAAAAGATACCTAAATTCCAGATTATGACGCCGTGGGATTGGTAACAACTTGTGAGACTGGCCAGTACAAGATTTACTGTAGTTAACATGGATATAACAGATTTTAAAGATATCTTGTCTTTAATTAATGGCACTAATGCACCACTTATTCAAAGAAAAAAGATACGAAAAGGGAATAGACTTCAAAATTTCACAGGTGACTCACCTGCAAGTTCGGTCTGAACAACCAGGCAAAGTTTTCTGCAAGACTTCTTTTGACGAAGAAGATTTTAATGTCCTAGTTTTCAACCGAAATACATGCTGGTGGCATTTCCAGACGAGGTACTAGTTATTAGAAATGCACCAAAACCTATTGGGGGAAAAATCACAAACATCTTCAAAACTTGTTAAAGTGGGTGCCAAAAATGTTTCATGGCTTCTACCAAAATCTTCCTCATAGTAATGTTCCGAATGATCAAGATTAGTATTAGGTTAGGTTACTAACAGGTTACTTTTATTTTATTATTATACTTTCATTTTATTATTGTTAGTCCTTAAAAACTTTGTTCTTTAGGTAGGTTCATCAAAATTTTTCTTATCGTTTTATTATTGTATCTTAAAACTACCAGTAAGTAGTAAAATTATTATAACTGTAGTTGTAGTAGCTGATCTATGTTCTTGTGTCAATATCTTGTAAACCTAAGTTTACAATAAAAAAAAATAAAAACATACTTTTTTGACAAAACGATCTAAAAAAATACTAACTCCTGTGTATTTCTGAAAATAAACTGTACTAAGTCACATCTGTTGAAGTTTTTGATACCAAGTCGAATTTTTTATAAATTTTTTTAGAGGTAAACTGTACTAAGTCCACTAAAACCAAAAATATCAAAATTTAATTTTTTTGGTTTTTGGTATTTTGTACCTTATAGTAAACTGTTCATTTGTTCGAAGTTTTAAGAAAAACGAAACAATAATTAACAAATAATGGTCATTTTGGTCACAAATAAATCTTTAAACTGCTCTCCTGTAAAATTCGTTAAATGGTGCTTAGTACAGTTTACCTCTGGGGTACAGAATTGCAAAGAGGCGATATTTTAAAGGAAAAACATAGATTTCAGTTAAGCAAATCATATAAAGTAAATATGTAAGTAACTATTTTCCAACCAAAATCTACAAACGAATATCTAAAAGTACTAATTAACCTAAACATTTCAAGTGTATACCATACTTCTGTTATAGTAAAAGGTACTAATGTAATTTTTTTCATACACATATACGGTTTTTCCTTTAAATTTCATTTCCTATGAGGGATCGCAAGTGATATTTGTTTTTAAAACTGCGCTCAAGGAGCCATTTAAAAAATCAATATGGCTGCTCTTTGAATTCACATTGTACAAATTCAAAAACTGAAATATTTATGCATATTTATAAAACAGAATATTTAATAGTATTTAACGTATTAAAAGAAAAATCAGAAAAAAAAACGTTTTTTGTCTTAAAGGCATTAAAAATTACACAATGTCTTTTAAAAAAATAGATTAAAGATGAAATAATAGGAAAAAGTTTAAAATATGAAACTTGTAAAAGTAAGTGGTTTCTGAGGTAACAGAACAGCCATATGGATTTTTAAAAGGCTCTTGAAGCGCCATTTTTAAAACATATATCAACATGTGACCTCTCGTTGTAACTGGAATTTAAGGGAGAATATGCATGGCAACACTTTACATAAAAAGTTAATTCATAATAATCGAGAGATAATCAGTACGCAACATACACGCGGTATAATCATCGGTAGAAACAGATGGCTTTTATAAATATAAGATCTTTATATTTTTGATCGTTTTCACTTAGACAAAATTACAAGTTACAAGTTACCAAAACATATTTATATCCTAAAATTTGAATATATTTATTAATAGTAGAAATATTGAGCAAAAGTAAATTTAATTTAATAACTACGTGTAAATTAAACGTTCTAAAGCCGTCGTTTACCTACTAGTAAGTATAATAAAAAGTTTGAAAAGTATTAGGAAACAGCGGTTAAGAAAATTAAGATGATCGACGCGTAAAATTGCCAATAGCGTCATATGATTATTATTTGCTAAAAATTGACAATGAATGTGACTAACCATTAATTTGCTAATATATCTATGGAAATTGCCCAGGCAATGTATGATAAAAAAAAATCGTGAAAATTTTTATCGTGTCCATGGTTCAATATTAAAAACCCTAGTCCGAGGCAAGCAATCCTACTATGGTTGTCAATTATGGCTATTACCCGTTCTTCCTTTCAGTAATTCTATAAATGAGATAAACCGACCTTTTTGACTGTTCTCTTCCGAGTGGTTGTCGTTGTCTCCTCCTCCGTATCGCCCCATTCTTGGAAGTACTCCATCTTCCATATCACTCCAAAAAAACTACGCGAAACGACACTAGCACTCCCGAAGAGTCCGTAAAATAAAGTCAAAAAGTCCGCGAACGAAAGTCAAGTTCCCGATTATCAACGCGATGTTCGACGTCCCGCCAATCACCGCTAAAGGGCAATTTTTGGCCTTGAAAAGGTCCTATTATCACTGTGAATTATTAACGATACTGTTTTCCATGGTTCCCGCGAAGATTGCGCATTGAATTTGAACGGGAGCGTCGCGATGCTTCGACTAAAGCAGCGCCGAGTCTCCTTATTTCGGGAAACCGTAATAGCACACTTAGGATGCTCGCTGCAGCGACACTAGTCACGGGAGACTGAATCATTTTTTAGCGATTGCAAATTTTGATACAGATTGATTCGCATATACTGGGCTAACACAAACGTTTACTGATTTAAAATCTTCATTGTCAGTGCGTGCCTGGCCATTTCACCCTTATCGAAGCCGTTATGTGTGTGAAAAACATTCAAACACGGAAGATTATATTTTCCGAAAAAAAAGGCCTCAGCGCTACGCCCTACGTTCAACGTAAGCTCATTTTTTCACGGTTGCAAATTTCGATACAATTTGATTTACATATACTGGATGAATCAACACAAAACTTACAAGGTATCTCTGTGGGTATTTTTAATAGACGTTTTGTGATTTGAAACTTCCATTGCCTATGGTTATCTGATGGTTCCTTCTTGAAGAAGATCACTTTTTCAGTAGGGAAAGCCTTTGCGCTGGGACGCTACGGCCAACCAACCACCAGCAATTCGATGCAGTGTGCATATACTGGATGATTCACCTCGAAACTGATATTAAAATTATAATGAAACTTTCATTGCTCATGCGAATTCCAAAAGAAAATCAGCGCATGTTTGGTCAATTCTTTCATTTATATTATCACTCACTCAATCACTTATCACTCCCATCGAAAATATTATTTCTTTAGAGGTAAAAACCTTAAGGGTGCGTGGCTAAGGCCAATCTAGTGCTCGCACCAGATTGGCCGTAGAGAGGCAGCGCAAAGGTCTTTTCTTTTGAAAAAATATTTATGTAGAGTCGATTCTAGAATCCTCTTTAAAAACTAAGAGCGTTTAAGCGAACAAAGTATACAGAGTGTTTCCTAGCTACGGTACGAAACTTCAGAGGGTGAGTTGTCAGATCGTTTTAAGAAAAAAAATTCCATTGAACATATGTCCGGAGTTGCTTCGTTTCTGAGATTAAGAAGTTTAAGCAAAAACAGTATTTATAAAATATCATAAATATCCTTAAACCGACTTGATTGAATTTTAATGCAGTTATTTGTAGTAATAAGGCGCTTATTTAGCCCTAACTATATAGATTAAAATTATTGGGTCCAGTGGCGTCTCAGTGAGCACCACAGCCAATATGAAGAATAAAAGTACGACACTGACTTTTTCTGTAGTTTTTATATTTTTTAGATTAAGCAACTAAAAATACAACTTTTTGGTCTCTTGTGTTTTCTTCATATCTAGTATCGATTTCGAAAAAAACATAGGTATAAAAATCACTTTAACTTTAAAAAGTAGGCCACTTTTTTCTGTAATTTTTATATAACATATGTCCGGAGTTGCTTCGTTTCTCAGAAACAGGGCTTTGAAGTTAAAAAAAAAGGTATTTATAAAAGATCATAAACATCCTTAAAACGATTTGGTTGAAATTTGGTACAGTTAATTGAAGTAATAAGGCGCTTATTTAGCCCTATAACTGTATTGAAATTATTGGGTCCAGTGGCGTCTCAGTGAGCACCACAGCCAATATTTAAAAAAAGTACGCCACTCACTTTTTTCTGTAGTTTTTATATTTTTTTAGATTAGGCAACTAAAAATTCAACTTTTTGGTCTCTTGTGTTTTCTTCATATCTAGTATCGTTTTCGATACTAGCTACATATAAAAATCAATTTAACTCATTCTAAAAACAATCCATGAAATCCAAAAATTAAAAATTTAAAATTTTGACCTTAAAGTAAATGAGCAAAATGTCCACCTTCTGACTGCAATCGATTTGTTGTTGATTGTCTGACACGTTCAAAAATGCTCGGAGTATTCCTTGTGTGTGACATTCCAATTGTCAATTATCCGATTCCTCAAGTCTTTCACATCTAGTACAGGAGTTTTATAAGCAAGAGCCTTCAGATGACCCCCATAAATAGACGTCTAGAGGATTCATATCAGGACTGCGAGCTGGCCAATTTTGAGGTCCTGCACGTCCAATCCAGCGATTAGGGTAGGTGATGTCGAGATGCTGACGAGCAAGAACACTAAAATAAGCTGGTGTCCCGTCGCCGTCGTGCATAAGCCTTATGCTGACTCTTACATGTACGGGTACTTCTTCTAACAAAATAAATAAGTTTTCGGTAACCACAGATATTTTTTAGGCTACGGCCGGATAACATCAGAGGTTTGATTTTAATACCTCAGTTTGCCTTAGGATACATAAACACATTTTATTTGTAGCATTACTGAATATTAATTTTTAAATAATTGTGTATAATGGTGTTGAGGGAATTGAAAACATGGCGTTAACCTGTTGTATTCCAAAATGTAGAAAAGTGGCACTTTTTTAATTTCCAAAAGAAGGTGAATTAAGACAGCAGTGGGTAAATTCAATTAAGGAGGAATAATCATTTGTTCCAACCAAGAATACTCGTTTAAGTTTTATTATCTTATTTTTAAGGTAATTAAAGCAAATATTAAATAAAAATATTTTAGGTGTGTGAACTCCACTTTAGGCCCCAATGAAATTGGCCCATATTATGGAATACAAACCCAAATTTTATTTTTTTGTAGCACCGTCAAACCAACGCGATCGGACGCCACCCAGCATTCTAGACTTCGCCAACTCAGATATAGTGGCGGCACTAGATTCATTTTAAGGTCGCAAAAAGCCCATAGAAAAAATAAAAAGGATTTACTAAAACATTTTAAACAAAATGTCTGCCAAGTTTAAAAATAATGGAAGAGGTATATTAACATAAGACATTGGTAGGTACAAAATATATTAAATAATACTCATTATTGAGTATAATCGGTAGTCGAAAGGGCTACCCTGAACCTAGTACTGCTACTACTACTAGTACTACAACTACTACTTCTGTCGAACCGAGAACGAGTTAACCCTTTCAGACCTGAATTAATTTGTTCTTTATGAAAAATTATTTTTGAGGTTTTTAACGGATAATGAATCTAAAAAACTCAAAAAGTCCAAATTCATATTGACAATTTTTATGTCACTTGTAATGGACAAGGGGACATACTTTCAGTACTAGAGATATGATGAAAGAATTTTTGGAAAACATTAAATAAATATTTTATGATAGAACCTAAAGCAGTTTCTACCTTTAACTAAACAGAGGTGTAAGGAATATTTAATACAATAAATATGGGGTTTTCCCTTATATGCCGATTACTTAACTTATATCTGGTTGCTTTCTTAATTATCGTTCAGCTCTGACATATGGACAAGAAGATGTCTTTTTTATGAAGTAACATATTTGGTGGTGTTTGCTCTGAGGATGGTCTTCATGATCTCCTTTAAAGCTCTGCTGGACGATTTTAGCGTTTCAAAAGCTGTGCGATGAGCATTTTGAAATGAAGAGAATCTAAGATTTCATTGCTGGGTATTCGGTGACTTTCTTTTTCGTGATTATATTCCAACCAGCTATTGGTACATGCTAAATTAATTGCGTGAAAATCATACTACGCTCCAGTTTCAAGATTTTAATGAAAATTCGCTAGTGTCAAACCATTTGATCTATATTATCCACATCCTCATCCAACTGTTATAGAGCTTGACCATTTTTGATCTTTCAATTTCCTCGCAATATTTTGCTGCTGTATCCTACCATTTCACCAGGCCTTCATGGCCAATGCCAATGAAATTCGATTCCAAAACAACGATTGTCCAGCCATTTACATAAAACAATTTCATCTTCACTTATCGCTTACTGTTATTTTTTTAAATTTCTTTGTCCGTCTTCAGAAGTGAATTGCCAAAACGGTTTAGTCTCAGAGGCCCAGCAGTATAAATTTACTTATTACGAAAGATTTCTAGAAAATTGTATGTTGCAAAACAATTGTGGAATAGAGGACAAACTAGAAGAAAACAGCGATCGATTATTCAAGATAGGACCATTGTATAGTTCAGTCAGAAAAAGATGTATGGAGTTACAAATTTTAATGGAACAGGAACTTTCCATCGATGATACCATTCACTGGAAAGCTGTCAATTATTCAAGACGAGAAAAGAAAATGGTCATAGTGGTCTTGTTTATGATTTTACTATTAGGATTCAAAGACTGAATTTGACAAGGAGATGCGGACAAAATTTGGTCTGGGTGTAACGGTAGTTCTGAAGGTGTCTAAAATTATTCCAATAGGATTTGGATAAATAAAATTACAACTTCAGAACTATGGTTGTATCCAGCCAGAATAAATTTTCACCCGCACGGAAATAATTTTCATAATTTTATTTTCACGTATTGAATAGTTGACAGCCACTGAATGATATCATTTGCTTATCGGAAGTAATTGCACAAGTGCATCAAAATTACCGATAATTTTGCATGACAGCGTGTTGTCTAAAAACTGCATGAGTTCATTTTCATATTTTGGAGAAAGAGCCCGACACCGAAGGTGGAGGGCTCTTTTTCCACAATATGAAAATGACCGAATGCAGTTTTTCTAAGACAACACGCTCGAATGCAATATTATCTGGTTATTTTGATGCACGAGTGTAATTCGGGGGAATATTTCCCGAATAAGGCCATGGTTTTAAAAAATACATTTTTATTCTTTTTTTTTAATACAAAAAGTACATGTAACTGTAAACAAAGTAAAGGGACGCAAAAATATGATTTTTTTATCCGAAACGAGGCATTTTTAATAATATATATTCATTTGACTTTGACGTTATATATAAATTGTCGCTGACATCGTAGGTTTACAATGGAATTACCATAGATACGTACGATGCAATTATCGCTGTGCTCTTTCGGTTTCTACAGTGCAATTATCGCTGTAATTTTCCGGTAATTGCACCCCTCTAATGGGATTTTTTATACATGAGGGAAATATTCGATGGAAAGTTCCTATTTCATTAAAATTCGTAATTCCATACATATTTTTCTGAGTGAATCATACAAGGGTCATACCTTGAATAATCGATCACTGTTTTTCGCTTGTTTGTCCAAATTATTTACATGTCAATTAGTGCACAGTTGAAAAAAGATCTCTAAAACATCCTAAAATATGTACTCTATTGCAACGCATGTATATATCAGTCATTTTCGTTATTGTCGAAAATATTTCTGTAGGAATGTATCAATAAAAGTAAGCTACTGAACCATAGGACGAAAAAAGATCCTTGAGAAGTCATGTCCGCTTGATTAGCTTCATTCTGACAATTAAATTTGAGAAGATTTCCATTTTTCCATTTTATGTCTGCTATCTTTGTCACTTCTATCCCTAAGGTAGTTCTATTTATTCCTAATATATTTTTATTTCTACGTCTGTTTGAATATTCTGCTCATGCCCGTTTTTCTCCAAAATGATATCATTCATCGCATTGCTACGCTTTCTCGTGGTTCTGAACGAAATTACAACTTTTGCTATTTTAAACTAATACTCTCTTTATTCTCTACAACTGTATACAATTAAACACACTGAACTACTCTTATAACTTTACAATTAATAGCTCTTCACAATTCAACAACAACAGTTTGCGTCTGGGGCTACGTTGAATTCTATACACTATGTCATTAATTCTTTTGATGACTGTATAGAGCCCTTCCCATACTGGCATTAGCTTGGGAACACTTCTTTTGTTCCGTTGTGGATTACATAACCAGACTTTATCATTCATCTGAAATCCCATAGAGTTAGCTTGTAGATAATATCGAGCCTTCATACGGTCACTGGCGATTCTGTTTCTTCACCTTCCCATTAGATCTTATCCGGAATCCTTGACTTGAGGCACAGGTTGAACACTGCCGGCACCATGATTTCATATCCTGGCAGTAGTTGACCTAGTAAAATCTGTCGCGGATTTTGTCAATCATTCTGTTAACTCCGAGATGAACGCCCAAACTTTCTATTATATACTTCTTCGAGGACTTCCGATACCCTCTTCCTTGGTACCACTAACTACGTCTTCACTACTTTTCCATCGGCGCTTTCTCAGGCTCGTTTAAGGACTCCATTTTCAACTACCAGGGAGTTGTTGTAGTTGAAATATCTCTCCAGCTTGGCTTTGGTTGACGTTCTTCTTTAGCTTTTAGCAGTAGTGCTTTTTCACTATCCTCAAGCTGAATTTTTCTAAGTTGCTTTATGGTCCATTGCTGATCATCCTTAAGCTTGATTCGCCTAATGAGAGTGATTACTTCTCGTTGGTCTATTATTTGGCAATGTTTCTAATTATCCTCGCATGACCTTCTGGATAAAGCATCTGTATTATTATGCCATCTTCTTTCCCTGCGCTTAGCCTTAAAGTTATATTGTTTTAACTCTTCCTGACCTGACTTTGAACTGCTAGCGTCTCTGGATGGAGTTGTAGACCGTAGTTGTACTCGACAGTCTCTCTGCTATGCTTGAAATGGCCAGCCCTGCCACATATATAGCACTGATTTCAAATATTTCGGTTACGTGCCCTATTTTCTAATGGCTCCCGGAATCAGCGGCGGATGGGGGGGCCGGGAGGGGAAATTTCCCGAGGGGCCTCTTACTGTGGGGTATCATGGGGCTCCTATTGCTACAAACTAGAGATGGGCCACAGGGGAAAATTAAATAAATAAAACTTGTTGAGGCCTCTTGACTCTTGGCTCTCGGTCTATAATTATTACTTTCACTTGGAGAGATAATAAAACTAGTTCGATCTACAACGTTATTGCGTCAGTCAATTAAAAGTTCAAAGAAATTTGATCCAAAATCTGATTTATTCTAGATCAACGGATCTATCTGAATTTTAGAATTTGATTAAATAAAATGAAGCATCTCAGGTTCGACAAATTGCCCAAAAAATTCAAAGTTCGTTTAAAAGGAAATTTTAATGACTAAATGTTACCTTAATTAAGGAGAAAAACATTAAAAGTTAATTTTTGTTCGAAAACAAAGCAAAAAAAAGAACCAAATAATAATAACTAGCGATCGTAGGTTAATTACGCACTATAACTCTCGTAGATATTCCGGCTGACCTGACTTCAACGTTCTCTCAATCGAGAAATTTAAATAAGTGCGCGCTGCGAAACGATCCGATTTTCAACAAATTGAATTTTGCGCCTGAAGATAAAGTCGATGGTAAAAGGCCCTGTTTCCGGCTCCGTAGCATATTGTTTTGGGATTGGTTGATGGGATTGAGCGTCGCACGCATTTATTTTTAATTGTCTTTGAATAATTGGGAATTCTGTTAATTGAAGTGGCTTAATGACAATGCGCTTTTGGCTACTCTGGGTAGTTTTTTTTGGAGGATGCCTATGCATCGAAATCCTAGGTTTTTATCATTTAATTCCCTTGGATGAATTATTGTGTAAATCGTGTGGATAATCAAAAGGTTATTGATGCTCTCGCTGCTACTAGTAGCTTATTAAAAAAGTCACTTTTATATTAGATTCTACATATACATATTAGACTTTATAAAGCATAATTAGACTTTCGATGAAGTATATTGTATATTATCTACCTTTCATGTACTAGTAGCTTATTATTTTGTATTTATTTTTTGTAAGTTATAGATACGTCAATATCTATAAACATGTTTTTTGATTTAATTAGTTTAGTTTTACTTTTTGATGTATTTATTTTAACACGTATGTAGTATGTTTTTTTAATGTAAATATTAAAAGAACGTGATGTCAAAAAATAAATGCATGTTGTTCATCTTTTAAATTATTATGGTAACAAATATTTTATAGAAAACACCATTGACACCACTCAGTTCATACATAGGGTGGGGGGCCCCTTAAGGTAACTTTCCCGGGCCAGTCAGTAGGGTCCCATCCGTCCCTGCCCGGAATCATTGTACTTGACAGTCTCTTTTGAAATACCCAGTGCTGCCACATCTATAGCACTTATTTGAAATATTTCGGTTACATGGTCTAACTTCTAGTGGCTCCCGAAATCTTTGTACTCGGCAGTCTCTTTTGAAATGTCCAGTCTTGCCACAGCTATAGGAATGATTTATAGCATTTCGGTTACATGGTCCAACTTCTAGTAGCTCCCGGAATCTCTGTACTCGACAGTCCCTTTTGAAATGTCCAGTCTTGCCACAACTATAGCACTGATTTATAGCATTTCGGTTACATGGTCTAACTTCTAGTGGTTCCCGGAATCTCCCCGTGGCCTGAAGAACTTCTAAAATCTATCACGAATACTCGGGAAGGAGCGAGACCACTCTATATTATTCTAGGATTTCTAGGCCAGGACATCGAGATAATTCCAAAGTTCCTGAATCTTCGCAGCCAGCGATGATTCATACGTGGACGCGACAAGGCTAGTTCTATGGGGTAGCACAAAAACATTCGCATGGATGCTAACCGTGACAGTATCACTTCCTATAACTATTCTAGTAAATGAGATATTATCAACTTGTGACAGTATTTCCTCATCACTATCACCTTTACAATCAGAAATTTCTTCTAGGCACACCATAAGTTTCTCGCATTCAATTTCAAGCTTTTCATCATCTTTGCATTTTCGGAATCAAAAAATTCGACTGAAAAACACATTAGCTTAGCCCCGATGTCCATTCTATAATGGACAAGAATGTTTTTGTGGTTATGTCCATACGAAATATTACCAACGATTACACATACTTAGTTTTCTTATCAGTATGAAAGTGTTGTTCGAAAATTAGATTCCAGAGAAAGTAGTCAAAATTCAACAAATAATATTTACGTTTTGAGTACCGCGACGTTTCAGCCATGGTGCTACCTTTTAAGGTTATGTAGTACCGAAGTATTTTCATAGATAGCATCAACTCACTTCAGATAAGTGTCAGGTTCATTGGCGTAGACAACTAGGCAATTTATTCGTACACAGAGAGTATTCTTTATTACCAAGAAATATAAATATTAAATTGATCTCCATTGTCATGAGCATGAGGTATGAAAGGGTTAGACCATTATAGTTTATGGAGGCATTAAGTTACTTGAAAGGGTTATAGCCATTTATATTACACATAAATAATGGTAACAATAATTCCTAGACCAAACATTTATTTTTAAACCCGGTGGCGCCTTTTAAATATCCAAACATCTATAATGCAACAATGTAAGTACCAAATTTATAAGCGAAAATTATGTAATGCACTCATTTAATTACACACATAATCACGTTTCGAAAGTTGCATTCGGGAGCGTTTATTCGATATTTGTGGGTCACCCAAAACGTATATTACTAATAATAGGATTTGCGGTGGATGAAATGTTTTAATTATGTTCAATTTCATTGGATTTTCTTAAAATTGAGTGTCTTAAGTTAACATCCGGGAGTGTTGCAAATACGGACGGCCCAAAGGAGAAGAATATATTAAAAAAGACATTACCTTACATGCTTAATAAGTGGCTCTTCTGCTTCCCGTGATTTTGTTTCAAGTTATATTTTTATATAAAAATTCAAATGCAGCAAAGGGCGTTCGGAAATGATCGGCGATTGCTGTCTTTAAAATAATTCAGACTGGGGATGGGGCCGCAATAAAATTTTCCCAGTTGAAAATAAGTAGTAACCCATGGGTGCGTTTAGTGACCAAACATCAATTCAAGGCTGCTAGAATTAAAATAGCATCTAATAAAGTTCTTTGAATTAATGATTACGTGTCTCATTACGAATCTAACAACGACCTTTCTAATTTCGGAAATAGTATATTTGAAATATCCGCTTATTAAAAATTTCCATCAGATACAAGTACAAATTACTGCCTAAATTTAATTGTCAAGTCAGTAAAATTGCGGAAATTAAAGAGGCTCAAATCCAAATAAATCAGTAAAATAGAACATTCGCGTTGTCTAGTCTGTTGAGCATTACCAGAGTGGGTATAATAAATAATAATGACACTGAGTAATGTAGCGCCGGCTATTTATGACGTTTTATATCGGCCTAGCAAATGATCAAGAGACCCAGCAGAAATTTGATTAGAATTTTGTAATATGATATAGTAACATTATTGCCTGTTTCCTTCTGTGTAAACACAATGAGGACAAAAATTTCAAGAAAAACTTGCTATCGCATCTCACATATAACTAACCCCAAAAAAAGACCTACCTTAAACGCTATGAACATTGAACCTTAGGTAATAAATACCTCCGATGACTATCCGGTAAATTCCGAACTGAAAACTATAGGAGTAAAGATTTTGAATAATTAATGTTATTATATGTCATTTTGACTATTTTATATTTCTCATATAATATCTAGCTTATAGTTTAGGTTTAACAAGATCATATTTCCCAACATTTCCATATAGACCGTAAGCCCATCGAAAATATTTTGGGGTCATATATGATACAACTTGAAATAGTATAATTTAAGTAGTTCTAAAGGCGTACATATTGGGTGGTGCAGGTGGAAACTGTGGAAAAGTGAAAATCCATATTACCCTATTACTGTGTTTAGTAGCCGAACAAAAATATTGGCGATCAATAAAAAAATAAAGTTGTAAAAAGAGCAATTTTCAAAAATTTAAACCATTTTAAAAAATCTCAAATTTTTTATAAAATTATTAGAATTTTAATATTATGACCATTTTGCTTTCTTTACACTTAAAAGAATACTGGAAAATGTATGCTGTACATTTTCATATTTAGGACTTCCTATGGCAGATACATTTTCTTTATGTAATTTGCATAATCCTTAAAGGTCGTTGAATATTGTACGGCATTTACAAAATATCATTGGTGATAATAAAATGTGATGAAAAATCATGATGCCGTACATTTTAGATTGGGCTGAAGATCAGTACAAATAATTATTAAACATTTTTTGAATCAAAATTTAGATTTTCATAGTAAGTTTTTTTTTGACTAAAAAAACCTAGAGTGCTCAACTCTAGTTTCAGATAAATATGTTTTGAGTTACGAGAGATGTTATTTTGAAAAATTCCAGAAAAAGGCTACGCCCTTCGTAATCTAATGGTGGCTTCCCACGGCCCGTGATATCACAGGCCGGACCGCGCCAGCTCGGGCCAACACGCCGTGGGAAGGGTGCCGTCCGAGGTCGCCCGGAAAGATCCGTGATTGCGCGTCCGATTCGCCGCAAGTCGGTAACTTCAAAGGCGCGGCCTGGCCTGATCTGTCGCGACCTGTAGGTGTCTGTTGTTATCTGTGATTAGGGTTGATTTTTGGGGCCATTTTCCATTTTAATACGTTCTGCCAAGACCTATAGCTGGACGCCAAATGTCCCGATTTTCAATCAAGAATCAAATTTGCCGCAAAACAAAACGCCCATCGAAAAATTAAATTTAAATTTCAGTTCCAGCACAAATTTAAAAAATATTCTAATGATATTTCAATTTATCGCGTCCATTCCAGCATTCAACGCGGCCACTGAACGCATTTTTTCGCTTTGCGAAAATGCATGGACAGACTCTAGAAACAGACCTGTAGAGAATTTTACAAGCACGCGCTTAGAATATACCATGCTAACTTCGGCAAAAAGCCAAAAAATACTATTAAAAAAAAGCAATGGATTATATTTTTTAGTTCTAACACAACAAAATGTTATTTTTTACATTACATAGGAATAAATTTCCTTTGTAACATGTACTAGCTTCTACAGCTCACTACAAAACAAGGTCACGAATCGGCCCGAACGAGTTTCGAAGTCAATCTTAACTTCACGCATGGCCCTATGCTCGCTTCGCTCGCTCCAGGGCTCAATGAACCAAAACTAACCCAAATTTAGAAAAAAAAACAAATATAACCTTAATATATATTTTTTTAAAAAACCACCGACGGGAATCGAACGCAAGAGGCCATAATCGGAAACCCAGAACCGTACCACGAAACCGCTTAGAGCCTTTCCGCTAGACCTTATAGACAAGGGTAAAAAGTAACGAAACTCGTTCGGGCCGACTCGTGATCTTGTTTTGTAGTGAGCTGTAGATTGTTATTGTAATATGTTATCTAGAATTAAGAGTACTAAGAAGCCGCCTTTTAGTTGTTTCTTAATGTTATGATTGTTATGTTTTCATGTTACATATTATGTAGGTATCTATAAGTACATACTAGGTATATTCTATTCTATATTTGGTTATTTTAAACCTACTATCAACCAGTCAACCTATCGAAAAGTAAAATGTCGAGTTTCACGCGACATTTTTAAACGGAACCCTATCTTCAAACTCTTGAAGAACAGGCTCATACAGGCCATGGGAAGACCTCACGCGCGGCCAAGCCCGATCCGTGCTTACCTGTGCTTGCCCGCCGCGCGGGTCTGGCCTGTTTTAAGACAGGCCGTGGGAAGCCACTTTAATAGAGAATATTGTAAAAATTTGCAGCTACAAATAGTAAGTTCACCAGCCAGCATATTAAGTAATGGAGTTCTTCAGGTTGCTGTGCGTAATCTTTTTGATGTGTAAACATCTTACGCGGCGGTATGAGGGTAAATCTCGGCAAATGGTACGGAAATGTGGGGACGGAATGTGTAAACTGATGTGACATTATAACCCGTGGGCATTGAAGAATAATCTAATCACGGACGGCCGTGATTGGAACGACTCAAATGGCGCTTCTAAAAAGCTAGCCGCTAGGGCGATATTAGATTTTCATTATATTATTATAGCACAGCTTATGTTGAATAGACGAGACGAGACGATTGAATTTAAAATGAATTTTCGCTTCAAAATCCACGTCCGAAGCCACGGCTATCGTCCTAATAAAATCCGAAAATTTCGGATTTTTATACAATTTTGCAATTTAAAATCATTTTTAAACGGATTTTAGACGATAAAAAAGCATATTTTAAATTAAACGAACTGTCAAAAGTGTTATTCAGATGCCCAGACGTTTAAAACAATACTGAGTCATTGCCCTCTTCTTAAATTTGCAAAATTTTGGATGCCGCCCCAAGATGACTAGCTGGTAGTGAGTAAGCTGCGTCCATAGGTTGATGGTATTCCTGGTGGCATTAGATTTTCGTGTGAATTATTCCACTCCGATTCAAGCTGCCAGTAAGTATTATTAAATAATCCTAACTAATATTATAAATGCGAATGTGTTTGTTTGTTTGCTTCTTACGCTTTCACGCATAAACTACTCAACCGATCATCATGAAATTTTGTACAGATATTTTCAAGAGTATAATAACAGACATAGGACACTTTTATTATTGTATATTGCAGTATTAATATTGCTAATTTCCACTGTCTAAATCTTCACTGGAACTTTCGGTATCAGTGCTTTCTGCCTCTGAATTCAAAACTTTTTCGGACTCCGAAATTAAAACATATTTTTTCTTCAAACGTCAGTAAACCCGTCATTATTCGACTGTGTAGGCGGCCGTGAAGTTTCGTTTTTCCTCCGCCGGAGCTTTACTTTTCACTTTTCCGCCGGCGGAGGTAAAAGTGTTGTAATAACAACATAGATACAATACAAACAAACAATAAAATAAGCGTCAACAACTCAAGATTTATTAAACTACAATTGGTATTTATCACTCAATTTGTGCACTGCATTTCTAAAAATCACTAATTTATGAACAAATTGGTTATTATTTAATCGAACTTACTCAATAACTGCTTATCAATACGGAATTAAAACGCAATCGGAGACGCAATTTTAAAAAAATAATTATTGTTGACAGTGTCCACTGACAGCTTTATGTTACATTACTATAGCAACGACCTGTGCCTATTCACAGACACCGGTCTAAGCCGCCTTGCGAACCCACTTATCTTTAATAATAATAATTATTATTACTATTAAAAAGAGAGGTTTTTGCATTAATTTGTCGACATTTGAAGAAAGAATAGCATATTTTATTTGGAGGAAAAGTTACTTTTCATGGCTTGCTCTCTATTAACAGCCTCACTCCGTTCGGCGGTTAAACACGAGCGCGCCAAGAAAAGTATCACTTTTCCTCCATATAAAATAATATACTATTACAGTACCTATTATTTATTATAAATAAAGCTTTATGAAATAATACGTTCAACATTTTAAAAAACCAGAAAGTAAAATTCAATAATTATTTGGGTATTAGCAAGTACGAAATTTGTACTTCGTATGAAAAACTTCTAATTGATAATGTAATCATGTATAAATTACTAACTGACGCTAAAAAATTATGCTACATTCGGGATTTTTTTAACGTGGTATTAATTAAAAAAATATTATAAAATAATTCTTTGTCCCCTGAAGCACGGTTTCAAGTATCTATTTAGTTTTTAGTTTAGCCCTAAATCATAAAAATAATTTTTTCTTCAAACGTCAGTAAATCCGTCATTACTCGACTGTGTTGGCGGCCGTGAAGTTTCGTTTTTCCTCCGCCGGAGCTTTACTTTTCACTTTTCCGCCGGCGGAGGTAAAAGTGTTGTAATAACAACATAGATACAATACAAACAAACAACAAAATAAGCGTCAACAACTCAAGATTTATTAAACTACAATTGGTATTTATCACTCAATTTGTGACTGCATTTCTAAAAATCACTAATTTAGGAACAAATTGGTTATTATTTAATCGAACTTACTCAATAACTGCTTATCAATACGGAATTAAAACGCAATCGGAGACGCAATCTTAAAAAAATAATTATTGTTGACAGTGTCCACTGACAGCTTTATGTTACGTTAATATAGCAACAACCTGTGTCTATTCACCGACACCGGTCTAAGCGGCCTTGCGAACCCACTTATCTTTAATAATAATTAGATATTATTACTATTAAAAAGAGATGTTTTTGCATTAATTTGTCGACATTTGAAGAAAAAACAGCATATTTTATTTGGAGGAAAAGTTACTTTTCCTCCATATAAAATAATATACTATTATCGAGATTGGACCCCAATTTTCTGGATATCTGTGGGATAATTGTTTATAATTACCCCCCTGCATAAATCCCTTAGATTTATTACACGGGAAAATTTCCGAAAAATTTTCCTGCTTTCCAGCACCATTTTTTGTACGACATTTGGTGCCAAATAAAGTGTACTAAAACTGTACAACAATTTTTGGCCAAAAAAGGAAGGATCTTGGGAGATTGGGAGATTTTGCATAAACTGGAGCACTGATCTGGCGTGCTCATTAATGCGATTATGGAGTACTTGGGCGAAGAAAATTCCACGAATGAAAAATTCTTCGAAAAAAATGGAAAATTACTCTAATGGATTATTCTTCTAACGACGTATTAGGTTAGAAAATTCTTCGTTTGGAAATTTTCCGAAGGAAAAATTCTGGTAAGTGTGCAGGTTGAGAAAAATGTGTACGCACATGCGCCTGTAGTATTTAGTGAATAAATAATTTTTGGTTAGTGTTGAAGTCGTCTAAGTTGAAAAAAAATAAGCACGCATGATTATTACCAACCCAACCAAAAGTAACCCAAACCCACAAAAAAAAAACTCTAATGCTGAAATTTTCGAATGCGAAATTTTTCGTAAATTTTTCGGTTAGATTTTTGTGTTTACTGAATTTTTCACTCGATAAGTTTTCGTTTCAAGAATTTTATTTAGTAATTCAAGCAGGTGATTTTTTAGAGAAAAAATACCACATTTATTTATTTGCGTACTTATAGGGAGCTTTAAAATAAAATTCATGATATGCATGTAAATGTTTTGAGTTAATTTGACTGCTAAACTACAAAAACAATTTATTCATTGTTGTACAAGCTTCGTTAATGCATTTATGTTTTAAAATAAGTCATTTGTTTAGCCAAGTTCAATTTTAAAATGCACTTTTGGCAGCAGTATTCATCATAAATATAGTGAGCACTTAGTCAACACTTTTACTTATACCTGATAATTTCATAGAAGGTTAATAGATATACAGCGTGGCTCAAAATTATCCTCGCACCCTAGTAGTTTTTGAACGGATTATATTAAGGGTTTTGAAGCTTAGTGCACCTTAATAACACATCATCACTATTATTTTCTCGTTCTCTCTTTCGTTAGGAAGTTCAGAAAGAATGGTAAAATTAGACTGCTGGTTTCCGAAAACCCGAGATCTGTCTTCAAACTATGTTTTCAGTAAATGACAAAATTGTGAATTATCAGCAAAATTTAATTTTTCGACACCAAAAAAAACATGTCTTTCATAGCATCGGCCCATGAGAAAATGCTTTACTCTTAGCACAACACTATGGGCACAGCCTATTTGAAAAGTTCATTTTATTGTAGCTTTTTTAAACCGACCCTCCTCAAAAAGGATCACAGACACCCATCATCGGAATATCCTAATATACAACAATGCTAAAATCACCGGAGGGACATTAAAACCGAACAAAATGTAAATGGCACAAATTGCTGTA
The DNA here is from genome assembly GCA_016904865.1 of Pissodes strobi. NCBI lineage: Eukaryota > Metazoa > Arthropoda > Insecta > Coleoptera > Curculionidae > Pissodes > Pissodes strobi. The sequence continues at coordinate 578,452 of MU181919.1, forward strand.
TGATAAATGGGCCATATAATTTATAAAATACCTGAAGCAGCCTACATACCTAATACCATAAAGCCTCTTCATAGCGGTCACCTCAAATGCTGGGTTAAGTAGACATTATCGAGAGGTGGCCGTTATTGACAGTTTACATATTACATATAATTTTTAAAGAAAAAGAGACCATTTTGAAGTAGAATGTTTTTATTTGCCTAACTAATCAAATAAGGTATACACTTTTACAATATCTAATAGAAGAAAGTACACTGGCCACAAAAAAGCAGTATATCTACAAAAAGAATCTAAAATAGTTGTATTTAACTTTCAAGTATACGCTTATACCTCGCCTAGCTCACATGAAAATAAATGACGTTATAGCCATGTCCAAAAATAACTATATGCCTGTAGTCGACATTGAATGCTAAGTCTAGATTAGTTTATCCAGAAATAGAATTCTGGATGGATAATGCACCGCAGTTGAGTATCTTTTCCAGATCTATTTTTGATGGGTGGTATTTCGGATGGCGTAGCGTGTAGAATAATTATTCCAATACGTATGTAAATGGATTTTTCGCTGTTATAACACTGGGTGGCCAAAAGAGTTAGACGACTTAAATCTCATTAATTGTGATATCGGTGAAAAGCATTTTTAATAAGCTTTCATAAGAGATGTTGCAAGTTGGGTAGCGCCATTTAAGGTTTCAAACTGAATGAGGGTAATGCTTTAGTGGTGGGTGGGGGTGGCATATAAAATAACTCATTTTTTCTCCCGCGTTTTTGTAGAAATGATATTTTTTTGGTTTTTTATATCTTCTGTAGTGTAAAAATTATAGCCATTGTAAGTTTAAAATTGTCACCCTGTATATGCAGTGCAGTTCAAAGAAGCGTCGCATAGCAATTTTTTTAACGGTGTCACCCATATATTATTCAAATTTCTAATACTACGAAAATTTTATGAATATTTCATATGATATGTCGTATAGGTATCTAAATTCAATTTCATTGTTATCGAAATGTTGGTTACTAAAAATTGACATTTTGGACATTAAATTCTTCAGACAAAATGGGCTTGCACTTTCCTGCCTTACTGTTAAATATTCTATGTTCTCATATTAACTTCCGGTTGAGCCGAATGTAACATGTTTACGGTTTACGGTGAATTTCGTTTACACACACCCGAAGTTAGAAGAGAGATTATTGGGAGTACAAGCCGTTTTGTTTCTAGTCAAACCGTTCAGATTCTGGAGCTTTCCATTTCCAAATGCAAATCCCAATTATCACTACACAGTAGTTCGGAAATAATTTAGTTATAGGATATATTTTCTGAAATATTTATAGAATTTATTGTAGTATAGAAAACCGAAAAATTTATGGGTTTATTATATTCAAGAAAAAAAAACAATATTGAGCCACCTTGTAAATATATAAAGCTATTTCAAAATTATGCCTCCGTATTACCTATTTAGATACCTGCTGCTACCTTAAGATAAAGCTTTACTTTTCAGTTGTGAAGTCAACACCTTCACAACTGAAAAATTTACTAATTCATCTTTATTGAAATGAAATAAACTGCCGTTCATAACTTTCGAACAGGTCCGATTTTAATAATCAATATCTTAACTAATAATAGATGGAATTAAATGCGGTTTTCGAAATAATAAAGCCCAATGCTTTACAAATCAGCTGACTTGTACTAAATACCTAAAAAGATCCATATTCAAATTATACAGGGTTATTCGCAA
>MU181919.1:615178-678693 GCA_016904865.1 Pissodes strobi
TGGCACTGACAAAAAAGTTAAATCAAATTGAAGACACTGACTTTTGGATTATCATTGGTGGCTTATTGGATATAATAAGATAAAAATGAATAATAAATAAGTGATAATTCTAAAATAAACCGCATATATGCGTATGTGTTGAATTCCGGACGAATTTGTTTTCTTTCCGAGAATGACTCAACGTTGTTTTTCTTAATGAAATCTTTCCAGATTTATGTTTAGTGTAAAACACGGAGTTACGCAATAGCGCTGCAACATAAACGGAACATTCATTACAGGATGTTGAGAAGTGTTCGACCGTCTAACGAACATCACGCTTCGCTAGGTGGTTTTGATCGGACCAAAATAGAAAACGGTCAGATTATGGACACAGATAATTCTCGGCTAAACTATAGCGTGCATTTGGAATAAAACTCTTACCTAAATTGAATGCGGTCTTATTTAGCTTCTATTTAAGCATTTAATTACAGTAATACTCCTAGTATTATAACAGCGAACTGCGGTATATAAGGCCGGTACATAGATGGAAACAAATCAACAGATAGTCAAAACTCTCGTCGATTTGTACCTAATGATACAGAGTCGAATATAAGCATATTGTGTAATTTACCTGGTAATGCCTTGTTTGGTGTTAGAACCATTGAATTTCATATCATCTAATTTGAATTGAATAAATAAGTATGAAAAGGAACTATAGGGTGACCCACCATTAATTTATGCCACTTCCATAGTTTGGCATTGTTTTCATTACAAAATTCTTTCTTTCCATCAAGTACAGGTAGTACCACCCGGTTTTGGCCTATTGTTATCCATTCATAAACACTGAAAATGGTAAGCCAAATTCGTGCAGGTTGGATACTCACAGAAATAATTTAAAATTAATTCCATCACAGCATATTTCATAAAGCGATTTTTGTGTAAATTTCCTATAGCTAATAGTTCTTTCTTTATCAAATTTTTCTCAAATTCAATACCTTTGTTAATTGGCCAGTCGATAATTTCTTGTTTTCTCCAAGATGATTTTGGTGTCTTCTATATGCTGAATGATTTGATAGCTTGCGTTATCCATAACCACCATCGAATCAGCTGGAACTAATTTCATTATTTCACCAAAATAATCCTCGAAATCCTCCAAATTGATATCCTCATGATAATCTCCCGTACAGCACGATTGAAACCTTCTTTTAAAAATCCCTATTCGCTTCTAATGTGCGCAATTATTAGTTTATGTCCTTTTTTCCGAAGGTACTGTAATACCCGTTCACAGGGTAAATCTTGGGAAAATGTGTAAGGGGATGTGACATCATAACCCATGCGCAGCTACTTCAGCGCTTGCTTGTAAAACGTGTTCTTTCTAACGCCAGGATATAGGCAACAAATTGCAAATAAGTGATTACCTATATTCAGGCATCACGAAGACGAAATATACTCTTTACGAGGGCTGCTCAAATATTTGTGAAGCATACAAAATACTAAGGGCTTTAAAAAATTATCCAGTTAAACCCTATTGAAGCAATAAACGATACATTCAATTACACAACCAATGACGATATAGGATATGTTTACACATCAGTGTCTCGAGTACTAGCAAACTCTCTCATTTTTTTGTACGATATCCTTCATTGATCCTCGTCATCATCAAGCGTTTTTTTTGCTCCCTGCGATACTGCTTTAATTCTTCTCAAGTATTTTCGTCGCCAGCCAATAATTTCATCGCTTTCCAGTAAAAGTGGTTTTGGGTTATGCTTCTCCTAGGCAAAATCCATATTTTTTAAAGTTGTCCATAAAAATTGTCTAGTTATCAAGGTATGTATAGAGTAATAAAACTTCATTAGAAGAAGGAATCTTCGACAAGCTTCATAAAAAAATTATCTAGGGTGGCTACTTATTTTTTAAAACAAACAGAGTGAATTTGGTGCCTTCATCAAGAAGTTTCACCGGAAATTTTCTGGGGTTTTCTGGGTTTCACTTGACCTGCTATCTTTCTCTCCCGCAATAATTTGAAAACGGTCTTTATTACCTGTCTCAATAGGTATGCAAAAGGACTACAGGGATTTAAAAGGATCATAAATGTAATCTATAGAGTACTAAAATCTCATTGGGTATGCAAAACACTAGAGGGGTAAAATAAAAAGTTCACTTACACCACCGAACAACAATGGACTAGAAGGTTCAATCTTAAGCCCCCCCCCAGCATTTCCCTCCTTGCCCGGTCGCGGAACCTGATGAAATGCTGGTTAACCGCTCAGGCCTCGTGCCACGTTTCACCCCCCCCCCCCTCATTGAAATCTGGTATCTCGCCTTTGTAAGTGCTACATCAAAAGTGTCAACTGAGAGTGCACCTTCTAGTATCTTGTTAATGTTCGGTGCCTACGCCTATGAACGACCACGAAGTTCAGCCAAATGCACGGAATTTGCCATTTTATTAGTCTATACATTTTCTTACGGGTGAAAATTCTCTTATTGATAAAGGTTAATTTTGGGGAGGAATATCGACTTGGTCGACCATCTCTATTATCTTTTCTCGATAAGTTCGTACCTGTCTAGAGTTTCTGACAGGTAGTATTTTGAATGACATATGAGGATTTTTAGTTGAATGTCAGCTGATAGTGATTGACGTGTTTACAGATTTGTTTCCGATATTTTGATCCAGTAGGAAAAGAGGAAATAGAAGAAAACCCGTTGCTATTGATTTTTGGAGGTTTTTGTTTTTATTCATTAGCCAAGAACACGATATACATATAATGGTATGCTGATTTCTGGACTAGTTTTTGACTCACCCGCGCATCTACGTCATCCGGGAAAACCGAAAATTTGACGCTGTCTAAGTTTATTTAATTAAGTGAATTTTTAGATTTGTTTTGTGTTTATATAATGTTATAGGATTATTTAAATTAAAAACTTATAGTATAATTATGCCGAACTGTGCTGTGGCTACTTGTAAGAACAATAATAGGACCACCAAAGGGAGTAATATTAAATATTTTCGTTTTCCTAAACATGAGTTAGCAAATCAGTGGATTCCAGTTTGTCGAAGAGAAGATGGAATTAACGTAAAATATGGTGAGTATCTTTAATTATTAAAGCTTTACTTTATTATTTATTATTTTTAATACATATTTCCACGATTTACATGATTTTTTATGGCAGTGGCGCACACTCTAAAGGGACATCCTATGGCTAGAGATGGATCCTAATTTCACGTACCGTACCGTGATTTTAGCTGCCGCTAATTCGACATTCGGGTGCTGCTGTGCCTTAGTTCCGTTCTTTAAACATTCGTTTTAGATATACCACTGTCAGGTCACGGTTCACGCTCCAGCCAGACACTTGTGGTTAAAAAATATTTGCCAATATCTAAATAAGTAAAAAAAATAAAGCATAAAGCATCATGTATTATTGAAGTGTGATTGAAGTGAAACTTCTTAACGCGCGCCGGGAGGAATATTTACACATGCTCACATACGATGGTGCCAGGGTGCTAAAATCGGTTAGGTTCTGTAGCGCTACAAAAGCTCATTGATTTGCGCACCTAATCGCGCCATGTCTTCGCCATGCAATCGTTCTGTTCCAACAGCTCTCGTGGCCGATTGGTCTAGGTGGTTAGGTCTCGATTCGGCGGCTCTATCGGCGGAGCTCGAACCCCGTTGCTTTTTAATTTTTTTTTTAAGGTTTTATTTTTTTTTTCCATTTGGGTCTTTTCTTTTTGTTAATTGAGTGGTATATTTTAAAAAACTACTTTTTAACGAAATCCGTTACGATATGTATATGATTTTATCGTGACATGTTTGTTAGCTTACAAGCAAAAAATATGGGATTTGCTCTATTACCTTGTCAAGACATAAGCGAAACTTTTATGAAGAATATATTTTTTTTCATTTAGGCCTTCCCTTTTTGTTAATTCGTATTATATTTAAAAAATGGTATATTTAAAAAAACTACTTTTTAACCAAATCCGGTACGATATGTAGGGATCGTCATTTCCTTGACAACTTCTTGATTTTGTCTTGATCTTGCCTTGGTTTCAAGACAAGATCATAAAATGAGCTTCGTTTTTCAAGACAAGACAAGAAATTAGTTCCCAAGTCCAAGATTTCTTGGAAAGAAACCAACAAAATCTTGAAATTTCTTGAAAATGTAAAATAAAGAAAAACTCATTTGTTTTGCTAGTTTATTAAAAAAAAAATAAAGCTCTGAAACATTTTTAATGGAATGATAAAAAATTATTACGTAAAAAATACCTTTTTTATTTTCAAAGATTTTTGGATATGTTATGGCTTAAGGTATTGGGATCAAAAATTACTTTGCAAACCGAGTCTACTTCAGTGGAAATGAAATAAATATGTAAAAATGGGAAAAAAATATTTGAAAGGGTTCAGAATATTGACTATTAAATAATGAGGTCAATACAAAGAAAATTAAGATTGTACTTTAAGTTTGGTAAAACTATATCTTGTGGGCTAAATTAAATTGAATAATTTTTTAATGCTTAATGACTTTTTATTTGCATGGGATTTTTTTTTTATTTTTGGATATGTTATGGTCTAAGATATTAGAATCAAAAAGAACTTCTCTCAGCTGATCTACTTCTGTGGCGTACAGAATATTTAAATTTACGTATTTTTTTTTTTAAGTTAAGAAAAAATTTATTTATGAAAGAATGAATTATAAAACAATACTATCATGACCGCCTGCCCCTCGATTGTACGCATCAAGTATAAACATCACATCAACCAATCTCATCCCGACTTTTTTACTTAGTTCTCACATGTTGAAATAATGCTTAAATACCCATTTATACACTTAGACTATTTTTTAGAGTAAAACTATGTATAATATATCAATTATAATTAGTAATATAAATATAGAACGAAAATGCTTTTATTCTTTAGTTAACACACGTACACATATAATTAGGAACCTATTATCGAAAATGTCCTTTAAAATCCCCCACAACTGCGAATATTGCATTTCAAAACATATGTTCTATACACGCTTACATAACAGAATCGTAAGCGTCGTTCCCGGGTGACGTCACACGTTTCTGTGTGGGAGGTTCTGCCTGCGCAAGAGCATACCGTTATATGTGTATCGTGGCCAAGAAGTTTCCCTGGGTAGAGAGGCAGTCCTCGTGGAGTGACCTTATTTTGTATTTTAAGTAGACTGGAAGTCGATTAGGGTCAGTTGCGTGGGATTTAAGTGGTAGCAACCGCCGAAATGGCAATATAGACCGTGTCCTACTCAAGATACTCAGGAAGTTTTGTTAAACCCCAAGTATTGGGTAAGTGATTTCAAGTTGTTCGAATGTAGAATTTCAAGTAGATATTTTGGGCCGTGTTTGGCATTTTTGTAAATTTCCTGTTATGTTGTTCTTATGGTTTAATTTACGCTTTTAGGGTTCTTGTTCTAGAGCTGGTTTTCTTTGAAGCTGGTATTTGGAGCAAGTTAACTGGTAATGGTTAGTAGCTGAGTTCTACGGAGGAGTTCCGGTAGCGCTTGGTTGCGGGGTTCTGTGACTGTTTCCCTGTAGATCGGAAGATTCACTTTTATCTTAAATCTAGTTAATCAGAGAAGAATGATGACTAACTCTCGGATATAACTTCGGAAGTCTGACGCTATTATACAAGATAAGTAATTAATATACCTACAGTTGGACAGTACTATTGTGCCAAGATTATGAAATTTCTTGCCCAGACTTTTTACATTTTACACAAAATCTAGTACTCGAACAATTTTCAAGAACGATTGGTACATTTCTTTAGTAAGAAATTGCATACATCATAACCTACTGAAGTATTCATATTTAATTACCATTTTTGTGAAGTGTTTCTAAGCTTAGAAATATTATTTGCTTCCTGCGGGTGCTAGATTTATGAACAATCTCTAGTACATTTTAATAACTTCCATAGTTTTCTTTTTGAGGAAAACGTTCTCTTGTTGAAACTTGCAACTTGGGTTTTTGGAAAGGCTATACTAACCGAGTTAAATTAACTTAGTATAGTCTATGTGATAAATTCGCTATTCATATCGCCGTCTAGGTTGCAGGTTACAGCAGAGCGTTTTGAAGAACTTTCAAAATTTTATAACCTATTATTTGACACAAGAACTTTCAAAATTACATAACCTTTCATTTGTCATCTTCAAATATTTTACATCAATCTGTCAGGTTAGACTAGAGGGTGTGTCTAGTCATTGAGTAGACTGGGTCATATCGTAATTAAACTACTTTATAGGCTAGAGGAGCTTACTATATTTTATTATTTAAAATAAAGTATTGGCCTCAAATGATTGGTATTATGTAGGGTGTATGTGAGTATGCAGGTTTTTGAATGGTGACCAAGCAGATAGTGTAGTCTATACAGGTAACTGTCTACATATTTCGACAATTGAATTTGAATTTAGTTTCTTTTTATTTTCAAATTTTTTTTCCTATGTCCATTTAACATCGATAGGGCTTGCCAACAAAAGTAAACTTGGTGGCGTCCAACCGAACAAATCCTCCCTGAGACGAGCGAAGGCCGGTGTTCGATTGCAGACAGTGCATCGCCAATAGAATTAGGTTTAGAATAGCAGCTCCACATAATAAATTTGCACAAGAGCTCGACACACCGCTTATAGCAAGCTTTAAGATACCTTTGATACGTGTAACAAGACGATAATTTCCATTCCAATAATACATAAAACCATTGTCGACAGAATTGCTTCAATGTAAATGGTTCCTTTACCACAGTGAGCAATGATCAAATGAAGCAATAAAACATGCTGAAATTAAGAAAAGAAAACATTAATTTAATTGAAGAGAACAACACGACTCTTGAAGAAAAAATGAGATAGGATATATTCAAGAAGGCAATAAGCCGCTTAAAGATGAGCTTGTTTCATTTGGCAAACTGAACAAACAATAGAAAAACTAGACCTCAAATCGAGCCTCAAACTGAAACATATATATAAAACGCAACCTTGTTATAGGACAAAGCAAAATAACAAAAATATAGTGCAGCCTAAGTTTCCATGATAAAATGAAGCACAGTCTTAATGATCAGACGAACGAGACAAAAGATGGGGTGAGAGGGGAGAGATTCGACAAAGCAATAAACGACACCAAACATTACCTCTTACAACAGAGGTAATGCACCAAACACAAAACCGGGCGTGAACTTAATCATTCATAATAACAAGAAGCCTCCAAAGCTAATATTATAAAATACAACAAAGTAAGAAGAAGCTTGGTGATACGCGAGTTATAAAAGACATGACGAGGCTGAATAAAAGATGGACGAAAATAATAATAATAATATTTGATGTGCCACTAAGATAAAATATTTACGTAATAAGAACCAGTTAAAATTTGTGAAATACGTACTACGTACGTCGTTCAGATGGAAGTTTCTTGGACAGATAGATTTAAGAAGATGCTTCTTCAAACTGCAAAAATGTGATGTCATTAAATAGAAAGAACAACGTTAATAAAAATAATATATGAAACTAAATAGTATATTATTTTATATGGAGGAAAAGTGATAGTTTTCATGGCGCGCTTGTGTTTAACAGCCGAACGGAGTGAGGCTGGTAATAGAGAGCAAGCCATGAAAAGTAACTTTTCCTCCAAATAAAATATGCTGTTTTTTCTTCAAATGTCGACAAATTAATGCAAAAACATCTCTTTTTAATAGTAATAATAATAATTATTAAAGATGTGAGTTCGCAAGGCAGCTTAGACCGGTGTCGGTGAATAGGCACAGGTTGTTGCTATAGTAATATAACATAAAGCTGTTAGTGGACACTGTCAACAATAATTATTATTTAAAATTGCGTCTCTGATTGCGTTTTAATTCCGTATTGATAAGCAGTTATTGAGTAAGTTCGATTAAATAATAACCAATTTGTTCCTAAATTAGTGATTTTTAGAAATGCAGTGGACAAATTGAGTGATAAATACAAATTTTAGTTTAATAAGTATCTATGTTGCTATGACAACACTTTTACCTCCGCCGGCGGAAAAGTGAAAAGTAAAGCTCCGGCGGAGGAAAAACGACACTTCACGGCCGCCTACACAGTCGAGTAATGACGGATTTACTGACGTTTGAAGAAAAAAATATTTACTCTATACTTCTATACCATTACGCATCTGCTTAAAGTCTACAGTGTGTCTTTATCTAATTATCTATGACTTAAGATCACCAACTAAGTTTCAATAAAAAAGTAATAATTTCTGTCAAATATTTAAAAAATGCACAAATATTATTACTTTATTTTATTGTCAAGGCAGTTTATATACAGGGTGGTACAACCTAAAAACCCAAGAAAAACTTTCATATGTTTATAATTTTGAAAAAAATATAGTATTAAGTGAAAAATACGAGATTACTATGTTTAGATCCCCCCTTAGTTTTGAATACTGACCTACTAAACCCACTTATAGGTATCACACGCATCGTTAAATCCACAAATGTGGAATTGCGACCAAAATGCCTTAAAATATTGAATGAAAAATTCTAGAGTACTACTTCAAAATAAAAGTGACCATAAAGGAGAAATTTATTTTAAAATAAGCTATTCAAATAGTCATGAAAAAGAATAATTAATGAAAATTTAACATTTCCTCAAAAATTCTCTAACAGGAATTATTGTTATATTTATTATATTATTTCACGGCTAAGACTATTCGTATACAGAGTGGAACAAAGTAAAAATTCCAATATATTATCTGGACGGTAAAAACTTTCATATGTTTATGAAAAAGGAGAAGAAAAAATGTAAAAGAAAAGTGTTTTATTTTTGTTGGCTTAATTTTAAGAGCCCCAACAACCAACCCCCCCTCCCAACAACAACTTGTGACTTTTGAATACTAACTTGTATAAATTTTATATTTTAATATTTTACATTATTTTGTGGTCAAAAGATCATTCGCATTCAAGGTGTTATAAAGTAAAAATTCGATGATGTTATATAGACAGTTGAAAAACTTTCGTAAGCTTCTGATATTTGTGAAAAACAAAACAGAGAGAAAAAACTAAAAAAGGAAAAAAATTAATTCTCCCTGGTTTTATTTGCAATTCCATCAACTTCTAATTTTTGACTACTGACCTGCAAATATCACTTAGGTAGGAATCACGCTCATTATTAAGTCCATAAATGTCTTCATAAGACATAATGTGTTAGACACACAAGTGAGAACATGAGGATGGTTAAATATATGCTGCGTTATATATTCAAATGATGCCAAGAAAAAGAGTTATTTAAAAAAAATGTATTTTTCATAAAATATCAGAAATGCAGGAAATGTTTTCAACCTCGTTTTTTGTCTTTTCTAGTATCCATTTTCGTTACGGCATGACACCCATAATTCATCTTTATTGCATGCATATTTTAAGATTTTAATATTTTTAGGACTGACATATCCTTCTCTTGATAACTTTTCCAAGAACATACATATCAGAGATAGTTTTGTTGGAACAACTGTTTCTATGACAATATTATCCTCTTGGTAGAGTTACCAAGAGATGGATATATCGAGCCTAATAATTTTCTAAATGTATTATTGATTATTATTATCTATGTATTACTTTGGTTTTTACATTATTTCTGAAATGATATCCAAATATATATACTGATATCTCTAAAAACTTTTTTAGTATGGTATCAGTCTAATCAACTTGATCTTGATCGTAAATGTTAAAGGATACTTGCCTTTGACTTGTAATAGTTAACTAGGGATAGGCTCTTTGATCCATCGCTGGAGCAAATCATATTTGTCTATTTGAACGACTTGGTGATCGTGAGTTCTACCTTTGGAAGGCATAATTGTATACCAAAGGATCTTAAAATGTACAAAAACTCCAGGTTCGCATTTTAAAAAAATAGCTTGATAGTATGATAGTGGGTGTCCAAAAGAGAAACATAATGAGTGTAAAACCAATTTTGTATTACCTATCTCTTTAAACATCAGTCATGAGTAGACTCGTAGATGCAAAAGCAATTACATTTATAAATTGTTTGTTAAAATTTAATGATCATAGTATCCGAAATGTCACGCGAAGATATCAAATATTCTAGACAGGTGGCCTCACGCATCAACTATATATTTTAAATATCTATCGGAGAGTCAGCTTTCCGGTTACATTTATTTGCAGTCAAAATAAATCGTAGAACCACCATGTCTTGAGTATAATTCGGGACTTTAGTTTATCTTTTTAAACGTTTTGACATGCGCTTGGCATCAATGAGATGCAGCGATGCTGTATTTGATGGCTTCAAAACCGTAAAACATAAATAGAATGGAAATCGACGAGAAACAAGAATACATATAACCATTTTAGTTGTATTAAAAGCCAGTTTATGTTTTCTACGAGTTCGACTGCCAACGAAATAAAGAGATTTTCTGTTGCTGAATTGATGCATCATTAATAAAGTGTGCAAGGCCGGATTAACATCCACGTGCAAAATGCTTACTAAAATGTTATTTTAAAAAAATTAAAACCATGTAGTATTAGAATATTCATCAACATATATATATTTGAAATCAGAAAAAAAGTCTTTCGTTTTAGCTCATAATAAACAGGGTGTTCGACTTTAAAAATTTGAAGTTGCCTATATTTTTCCATTTTTTTGATGCGATATTTTTTTCCTGATAATTTCATAAAATAATATAGAAAAAACCTACAATTTTTGTGTAAAACTTTTTTCCTATCTTCAAAAATAAAGGCTCCAGGAACCCCGTAAATATAATCAAAGACCCTGTTCTTACAATTCAATAGCATTAAGTTTTTGCCATGTATTTATTTGCCACTGATCATAGGTAATAATATACTAATAGTGGCAGATTCAACAACGTTTATTGCGGGGAACCGTAAATGCAAGCCAACAACAATAAAATTTAACACCCGAATTAATGGGATTATTTTTGCAGCCAGCGTAAGGTTAATAAAGTGGGACAGTTTCATTGAGGAGAACCTTTAGTTTAATTAAATATTTTGATTTTAATGACCTCTGAAATCCTTTTTAAACACGCGATTTAACAGCCGCGCTAAAAATAATGCATTCCACTGCACTGCATTGGAGTCCAAGTGTTGATTAGTATTAATCGCGCATTCCTATATTATGATATAAACTTATATCTAACAATCTTCAAGAACACTTGTAGTTATAGTAGTCAAACACTAGTTAGCATTCGAACCGAAGGAAGGTTGGTGTTCAACCAAAATAAATAATACAGCTGAATCAAAGTTAAATTTGGCTCCAACTATGATGTCATACATCAATGACAGTGAAATCACATTACGGTTAAATAACAAGTAACACTGGACCCTGGTTAACAGTGGTGTTATATAGTTCGATTGGTATTTTAAAATACGTATAACCTTATTTATGGACTTCCGTTTCGTCTTCGGTCGAGAGTGCACGTGTCGGGTATCGGCCATTTTGTTCCAGCTGCATATACATATATGTTAGTTTTGGGAATTCATGGTGAACGTTCAGGGACCGGGTAGTTTTCTCCCCGAATAAGATACGAACGTCCAGCCGGGGGTTTGAGCCCCGTGCATGCTAGAGATTTTTATGTTTGTGAACGTCCAGCCGGTGGTGTTCGAACCTTAAAACAAGCCGTGCATGTACAAGTCGGGGCCCCAGGGGTACATACTCGACATTCTGGGTGCCCTAAAAATAGTATCTCTATCCATCAGGTGTAACTAATCTGGGATGGGTCGCCCCAGCTCTTACTAAGCCGGATAGAGGTCATTTCTGGCTGAATTTTCGAAAGAAAAAGGCCAACAGAGAGCTGTACTACTACTACTACTATAACCTTATTTATTTATATTGTAAAGTGGTGTTTGTGGTTTTTAATTGGTACTAACAGAACAATAGTAATTAAAACATCATAAATATGGTTAATAACAGAAAAATACTTTTATCCAATAAAACATAAAAATAATCTTTTAATAAAGGTCATACATATATATTTTTTAAAAGGTCAACTGATGTAACTTGGACCAGGCCTACTTATGGTTAAGCCACAAGGTGATTTCATTTACATCGATGACGTCATAGTTGACCATGAACATGAACTTTTTAGCTTAAAATTAACCAGCGTTCGATCCTATCTTTCTTTCTGAACGCCCTGTATATACGTGTTCTACATATTTTTCTCCTTCAACGAACTGTCGAATAAAATAATTCAACAACAATGTTTTGAACTTGCCAAAAATTATTCTGATATTCAGAAATTAAGAAAAATGGTTAAAGCCACGGCATTTTTATTTTACAGTAGGTTATTGAGCTCCTGCCAAAAAGAAGAACACCGATTTTATTTTAGCCGCCCGTGCCAAGACGGATCCTCCCCATTTAAAAGTTAATTTATATAGATACACTAAACATAAAATTTTCTAATTATCGTTTCTTTCTCGTGTTTCTCCGTCTCCTGTCATGAAACGTTTTTGGAAGGTATTTTAAAGGATCTGGTGCCCTGAAGTTGGCAAATGAAAACATTTATTATTTATAATTTACTTTATACATTTTTATATTATTCTCAATTAATAATTAATAAAAATCATTTTGCTAATAATCTGTTAGTTTTAGGGAAAAAATGCAAGAAGCCTTTTTTGTTGTAAATCGTTAGAAAAGTTTGAAAACAATAAAAAGAACTGGCATGGTTCTGCAAAAAAAAATTAATATCATGTTTTTCCCATTCTCAAATTCATAACACGTTCTCACACATCCAGGTTTGTCACGTTTCTCGATTTTGTCGGGATAGTTCTGATTTTATACAGCACACACACACACACACACACACACACACTCATTACTCCCGATGATTTTTGTATGAATAATACGTGTATCTAACAGTAGATCAGTCAAGCCTTTTAGCAATGTTGCCGAAGGCCACAAAGCAGCTTGATGTACCAAAGGCGATGTATTTTAATTTTATATACCTGACTATTAAAAGCCGGGTTTTTTGAAAGCAAACTTGTGCTATTTTTATTACGATTTGGTTTGTCTGGAGTTTTTACCTTGGTTTAGATTTTTTCAAAAAAATTGCTCCACACAGTGAAGGATTTAGTGAGATACATTTATGATACTGACTTTGTTGGTGTAAAATGTTAAGCTTGTTTAACATACAGTTTAAGCTGCTATTATTTTTTCGTTTACAATTTTGTACATAAATAAATGAAGGCTTTCGCAACCTAATAAGTTATTAATCGCAATTACCTGGAGTTAGAGGCGAAACGGAAAGTGTTGAGCGTGACCAATAACGCCGGGTCTTGGTTTGTTTACTATTTAGAAGGTGTGTTTACTATTTTAGAATGTTTAATATTTCACTTCACGCATAGCCCTCCGCTCGCTTCGGGCCCAACCATCAAACCCTAACCAAAACTAACCCAAGGCTTGCCTAAAATGGGAAAAAAAAACTTTTTACAAACATAACCCAAAAAAAAACACCGACGGGAATCGAACCTGAGGGGCCGTATCACAGACGCAGCATCTGACCACTGAACCATCACAGCACTTGAAAGCAATTCATTGCTTATTCATCAGGCTCGTTAGTTGCCGCATCTGCGGCTATCCGCAATTATGGCGGTTCCCCTTTTTGTCGCATTTCTGTGTGCGACTGTGTGCTTTAACAGACTAAATAGCATATAAAAAAAACATCCAAAAATTATAAATGCACCGGACAAATGTGGGCATTAGTTACTTCACGTAATATCCAACTATTGGATTTTCCTTTCATGAAACCGCCTAGTACTTATTATGAGAATGAAGTTCGTACGTGGTTCCCTTGTAATACCGGAAAGGTTGTTGATGATGCATATTTCCACACTATTTGGTACTGTCTTTTTAAATGCAGCGAATATGAAAACAGCAGTAAATCTTTTTCCCAAAGACTGGCATTGGCCATCTGGTGAAACTGTTTTTACAGATGCTGCATGACTATTTACCGATTGCCACAAACGAAATCGATTGCAACGATGAGAGAGTAACCAATAATCTCTTATAAAATACACCCATTGAGTCAGTGATGAATTAATTACGTAACACGAAGAACGCTAACAGGATTTCGAGTAATGAACAAGGTTGCTAGTATTTCTACTACAGAACACGATGTAGCGCCACCATTGGCAACTGCAACTGACATTTTAAATGCTTCTCGACCACAGTGCTCTACTTGGAAATAAATAGATAGTAATACTATTGGTGTCCAAAATCCTATTCCAGTTTTCCTCAGTTAGCTTCGGGAATAGCTTTGCCGGTTCCAAAAATTAAATAAACCATCAAAAACCTAGTAAAAGAAACGATTGTATTAACATCAATTTAAGGCAGCTCTTCATGTTAAGAAAGGTCTGGCTGATATCAAGGAGAACGTAAAAACAAAATTTTAGTAAGATAAGTGAAAAAGTGACCTTAAAAAGAGAGCACTACGAGCTGCGTAATGGTATTTTAATTTTTCACCTGTTTTATTTAAGATGTATATGTTAGAGTTTTAAGATTTCTGGTTAATTTTTTCATTTTTTTTTGTAGTTTTAGGTTGTTTTTACCAAGTATTCTGTTTTTCTTTAAATAATAGTAGAATTTACTTTTATTAAGCATGTAGAACAGTAGCCAAAGGTCAAAAACAGTAGACCTACTGCAAAAAACAGTAGACCTGGTAACACTGACTACGAGAAAGATATGAATATATAAAAAAGAAGAATCTGATTCATCTTCAGAAGATGGAATATTTGTATTGCGCGAAGCTTTATTCTAAATCAGTAGAGGGGTGGACAATGATGACGACGAAGTTGTCCACGTATGCGTACATTGTAAATGAATTTGTCTTGCCGGGTATTTCGGCAGCTGTGTTATGTTTATTTTTTATTAGCTCTCTTTCTTCTCTATTTAGTCAATAATAAATATTAATCAATGGACCTCTTAATATTTGCCGATAAAAACCACTGGCCTTTGGTAGCATTTAATATCAGAACACGCATTTTTTTAATTATTATTTTAAATTTTTGAAATGCTAAATTTGAGGCTAAATATGTTATTTAAAAAATAGTTGATTTTCATTAAAATATGTTTATCTTTTAGTTATTTTTAATTTTCATAATCACGCATTAAACGTTAAGTATCCCCTAACGCAAGATATATTGAAAGATAGAAAAATGCTTATAGATTATGAAATGAAGGTGTTATTATACTTCAGTTTTTTGTTTGGATTGACTGTAGTCACTATTTCTGTAATCGCCTGTAAACATTTTGTTGCTTAATCTAATTTTTCCCACATATTTAAAATGAAATTTAGTAGAAAAATCTTCAGTTTCTCTGTCCTACTCGTGACGTAAAATATAACTACCTATTATTAAAATATTCTTATAAACACTATACATTTACTAAGGCTATTCACAAATAGAATAAATTAATCAGAACCGCAGCTAGGACACAGATAAGTGACATAGTATAAATAAAACTATGCCTATAATATAACTACATATCTACCTTTCAAATATTGTTATAAAAACTATACATTTACTAAGGTTCTTTACAAGTAAAATAAATTATGCCAGAATTACATAAGACCGGTGAGTAGTACCGTCAAACGGGATGTTGATCCCCTACATCCTGTGGTGGGGTGAAGTGGATTAAGGGTACTTCTTTTAGATATTCCCCCGTATCAGCTCGCGCATGTCTCAAAGTGCCAAAAGTTTCGTTTCGACGCGTCAGTAGAGACTTAGAGATCGCCAGTTGTTATTACCGTACCGCCCGTACCGGTACCGGTGACGAATAATGGTTAGGTAATCTTTGATAAACATGTTGATTATTATACATAAAATAGATATATTTTTAAAAGTTTCAAAACAAACTATTCCACAGGGAGTGTGTCTTAATTTGTAGTTCTGTGGTAGTGGTAGATGCATAAAATAGTCTTCCCATTACACGTCTGTGCTCGATTCGTTTTGCCAATGTAGTTTGTTTGTCCAGTCTTAATTTTGTTTCGAAAAAGTGCATTTTAGAGGGTGAAGTGGATCAGGGATTTTTGTGAGAATGTTGGCTTATATGTTCAGTTGTGGGACTGTGAAATTAATGATTACATTAAATTTAGGTAATAATATTCATATTAATAATAATAATGTGAACTACTAAAATGCATAAACTGCTAATTAAGTATCACCCTGTCCTCAGTTTAAACTTGAACTTGCAAAATATTATATAGGTAAACATTAAAGATAAATTATAAATAACACGAGCAGTCAACAGGAGCGATTATGAACCTTAAACATGCAATGTTCAGCACATTTTATCATGTAAAAACGCTAGCGAACCAGTTCGGCAAGCTTTATGTCTCACCTAAAACCAGCTCCTGGACTGTCCCCATGGGTTCTAACCTATCCTTTTCTGCTCACCCTAACTTGAGCTTTGCGCTTGATCACATGGCCGCGAGGTCCAAGGGTTAGTAGTGAAAAATCGAATCTATATTAAATTTGTCAAAGTTTTGAGAAAGATAATTTTCAAAGTAGAATCAGTAGATCAAGTGCAGTGTAAACTTTAAGTGAAAAGCAACTACACACACCGGCATAATTAGGGGAACGGGCAAAATTTACACTAAGTTTGACTTCAATTTTCTGTTGAACCGTTCACCCGATTTTGACTTTTTTTTCGTTAAATTGTAGCCTGGTTCTTTTAGAATACGTTAGAGATAATGCTGATTTTAAACAATTGGTCCTAATGTCATATACAGGGCTAAAAAGAAAGTAATGTTTTTTTGTCAATTTTTGGGACAGTCTGTAGAGTGAACGAATGAAATTCGATATCATTCGATAATGCCAAATTAAAGATTGATCCTTTCTGAACATTTTCTTTTTTTATTTACTCTGATTCCTCGAATATTAAGGATGCTATAGGGTTTTGTTAAAAATAGTACTTTTTATGGGTCGATGCATTTCCCTTAATCTTTGTAGAGTGAACGAATGATATTTGATATCATTCGATAATGCCAAATTAAAGATTGATCCATTCTGAACATTTTCTTTTTTTATTCGCTCTGATACCTCGAATATTATGGATGCTACAGGGTTTTGTTAAAAATAGTGAATTGGCCTACTTTTTAAAGGTCAATGAATTTTCCTTAATCTTTGATATGTTATAGAGACCATTAAATCTAATTTTTTTATGACATTAAGTTTCATTTCTGATAGTGTTACCGTTATCTATACAGAAATAAATAAACACGCTCCAATTTATGCACTAAAGCACAAATTGGACCAGTCCTAAGCCTGGATCAAGTGTGAAGGAAGGCCTTCGAAAATAACATTTCACAAAATGGAAAAAATAGAAGGGACTTTTATTTATTCCTGTATAAGTAACGGTAACACTGTCAGGAATGAAACTTAATGTCATAAAAAATTTTAGATTGAATGGTCTCTATAACATATTAAAGATTAACGAAAATTCATTGACCCTTAAAAAGTAGGTCAATGCACTATTTTTAACAAAACCCTGTAGCATCCTTAATATTCGAGGTATCAGAGTGAATAAAAAAAGAAAATGTTCAGAAAGGATCAATCTTTAATTTGGCATTATCGAATGATATTGAATTTAATTCGTTCACTCTACAGAGTGTCCCAAAAATTGACAAAAAAACATTACTTTCTTTTTAGCCCTGTATATGACATTAGGACCAATTTTTTAAAATCAGCAATACCTCTAACGAATTCTGAAAGAACCAGGCTACAATCTAACAAAAAAAAAATCAAAATCGAGTGAAGGGTTCACGAGAAAATTGAAGTCAAACTTAGTGTAAATTTTGCCCGTTCCCCTAATTATGCCGGTGTGTGTATAAATGAAACAGAGCACAAACTCTTAAGAAAAACTGTATTTATAAAACACTGACCAAAGACCTATAAGCAATACAACCATAGAAATCCGGTATAATATAACCTTATTAAGCTTCTGACCAATAGATGTTGTTATTGTTTTTAACAGAAGTGATTTCTTTATCATCTCTTCTCACCTGACGTAGATCGATCCCGAATCTGAGCTATATTTCTGCACGTTAACCATGGCGTGGCGTCGTGGATGAAACTTATCGCAACAACAATAATAATAATAATAATAATAACACTAATAATAATAATAATAATTGTTGTATGTTTAATTATTTTAGATTACAAAAATGCCCAAAATATACACAAGGAATTTGAGTGTACAAGCGAACCGATCATATGACAACGTGCAAGCTGTGACCCAGTCGTACGGAGTACCGTACACAACACTTCATAGAATATTTCATGGAAAGGAAGGTATGGTGGTCAACCAGTTTTAAGCGGCGAGGAAGGATTGACGGAAGTTCTGTTGCTCTGTGCGGAGTGGAGGTGTCCATTTAAAAGTTTGATATCAGGTGTATGATTCGGACATTATTTGTATCAAATTTGCCATTAAAAAAGTCATCAACTTCAATCACATTATCTATACTTTGACCGTGCCGAATGAGACGATGTTAGTACTTCTTCCTCCTATTATTTTCCGATATCTCAGCAGTATGATCAGATAACCTTCATCATCCAAATCCAATTTGTCCAGGTCCTTGCCACTTTCCACATCATCGATAAGGGTCGGTATTAGGTCAGACCCCGAAACACTCTTTTCTGCCATTATATTTAGCTTCTTCCCACGCTTGACAGTTTTCCGATTTTCTGTTCTCCTTTGACGGAGATGGTCAGTAACTGTATTGCACCATGCTTTCTCCATATGTTGTGCCTCTTCTTGTTCTGGGTTTATTCTAAGATGTACAATTTTTGTGACATGTGGTGGTTTAATGGCGATATATTCAAGAAACGATGAAAACATGTCTTCTATAGCAGCGGATAATTTCCAGTTTTCCAACACTGCTCGCCATGCTGCTTTCAGTGCTCTAAAATAGGCCACATCTAATGGCTGTAGTGTATGTGTGTGGTTGGGCGGAAGAAGGACAAACCTTATATTGTTATTCTCACATTGTTGCACAACGCTGACCAAGTGACTGTTTAAATTATCGCCAATCATCAATTTTGGACCATCCAAATTTCGCAAATATGATAAAGCAATAGAGAAGAATCAGTTTTCAAAAGTTTCACTGTCGAATAATCCATTTGTTGATCGATTGTATCTTGACCCAGACCCTGGGTAACCTGCTTCTGTCAACCCTGGGTACCTGGGTATGGATGTGTGGCTTTGTAAACCACGTAAGGTAGGAGTAGAGGAACATTACCGGGCAAACATAACATTCGTATTACATTTTGATTTAAAGATAATTCGATCAGCGTGTTTCACAGTTCACTCCTCGTTTAACTATAATTTTGGCAGCACCCGGGTCATCAGAAAAGTTCACCTCACCGTAGTTAATTATATTAGCATTTCCAAGAGACTCTTGCAAATGAGTAAAATATTGCTCCACAATTGATATGATACAGTAGCTCTTACTCTCTAGGTATTTTCAGTTAATTTTACTGTTAGGTCCCAGTGTCTGGACAAGAATGATTTAAACTCGTCGATACCAGGTAGATTGTCCTTAAAGCGTTTTTCCTCATTTCCTAATTTGTTGAGATATTTCTGAATTATCTTATTTTTGCTGCCAAAATTGTTGCCTAAAGTGACTAAAGTGGTGAATTTTCAGTCAGTGTTTTAAGAAAGAAATCGTCACCTGTTGTCCAAAGGTGTCAGATAATAAGGAAACTGCCAGGAAAACTAATGCGAAGGGAAAAATACGCTTTTCAAAACATCGAAAGTTATCGTTTAGAATAAGCTAGATTCTTATGATTAAATATTAGATTTAGATTTATATCATATGAAAATACCGATGTAAAATGTTAAGAGTTGAAATAAAGTCTTTATACGTTACTGTGTTCATTTAATAATTGATATTTTAATACCATATTGGGCCTAAAATTAACACTTGAGGCACAGTATGGCATTAAAATATTTAAATTAAAATTTTTATACTCCGCTTCACCTCATAGTTATGCTAAAGTGGATTTAAAATGAAATTAAGTAAATGATCCGCTTCATCCCCGCATATAAGGGGTGAAGCGGATAACAACAATAATTGAGTTGCCAAAATTGCAACAATATAGTTTTTGTAAAGCTATATATAGCAGGGTTTTTACAGATGATTTTTCAAATTTTTTCTGCATAAAAAAGCTACCATATTTTTGAAAAACCTTGAATTTTTATCCACTTCACACCGTTTGACGGTACCATTGAACTAAATTTTAAGTTTTACCTAATAAAGTCTAAAATTTAATTAAAATCAGAAAAACGATTGGGTATAATAACCTTCGATATACCTATATTTTCTTGTTACAAGTTAATTCCTTTACTTAGTCAAATAATAATAATTATAATTTAGTGCTGGTTCAAACATTAGATGATTAACAATTATTTATTTGAGACATACAGTGATTCTAGAATGAAACGACCATCACCAAAGGAATAAAGTGTAACCGATGGTGATAAAGAAAGCTGCTCTAATCCGCTGTTGCCAGATTATTAATGACTCTATGGAGTTATCGACTGAAATCAACCATTGGTCGAAATATTTGAAAAATACTACGAAATATATGAAAAATACTACGAAATATGAAAAATACTACTTTACCATATACGTTTCTTCTATTGTTCCTCCCCATTTTGATGATTTAAACGTCCTATCTGATGCAAAGTTATTTACAGAAACATTTACCAAACTCATTTTATAACTGAGTTCGACGCGTTATCCGTTATTAGCACGATAGTTACCGCACAGTACTTAACTGAAAATACGACCAAGGAACACTGTTGAAACTGTTGGAAAAGGTACTACATATTTAGTTGCAAACGTAAACATATAAAACAAGCTAAATTTGAATCATTTTATTGCCAATGCAATTGTCAAAAGTCAAAAAGTCCTTTGCACGCTAAATATTAAATGTGAGTGAGATATGCACATAACTATCATAAACAAATCCGATAATTCTAAATTTACTTGAAAACACGATTGCATTTGCGTCTTAAACGTTTTAATACGAGGTTCAACCGATAACATTAACTACACGAAATTTACAGTTTCGGCTCTACATTTCGTCGCAACAGAATGTAGTTTCATCGACAACTGACATTTTACGGCAAAAACCATGATGTGATTAGGAGAATGAGAATTTTATTTGAAAACGTCCCAAAAGGATGTTACCGTTTTAAGATTGAAAATAGTCCCAAAGTAAAAATTATAGAATTAGGTACTACTTTTTCATGAGGATTAATTTGATTTAAATATTTTGTACTCGAGAGGGATTAATCATGATACGAGCCGCTTTTTTTCTTCTGTTATGGCCTCTACTCTAGGTAATTTAGCTAGATACCAAAATGTGTCATCAAAGCACAAGAAAAAGGACCAGGTTTCACATATGTCACCACAACGAACTTCACCATCTAAGCTGTTACGCCTCTCCCAACAGAGACATCTCAGAGCTCGAGGATACACTTGATGCAATCGGCCGCCGACTGAGAAACAATAAGGAAAGGGCAGTCATTACTGGCGACTGCAACGCCAAGACCCCCATTGGGGAATGCAGGTACCAGACAATAGAGGGACAGTTATGACTGAGTGTATTGCTGACCACGACATGACAGTTATAAGCCAAGGAGGCAAAGCCACAGGCAGGACTACTCATCCATGCTAGATTTGAGACTAACTTCGTAGGGTACTGAAAACTCTATTTTAGATTGGGAAGTTAGCGAGAAGGAAAGCCGTAGTGACCACTGCTACATAACATTTAAAATCAACCGCACGACACAACCCCCAAAAGGAAACGAAACAAAACAAGGAAAATTAGAAATGGCTATAAGGGAAATTCCTGGCAATGTTCAAAATCTGCGTCATCAAGATTTCTCAAAAACGTTGCAAGAAATATGCGAGAGAACAATGCCTAGAAATAAGAAAACGAGATGAGGGCAACCCGCGTACTGGTGGAATGACGATATAGCCGAGATTCGACAAGCATGCATCCAAACAAGAAGACAATACATCAGAGAATCAAAAATAAAACAGGGACAACCAAACCAGCAGCAGGGAAGCATACAGGGAACCAAAAAGCAACTGCGGGACAAAATAAAATTCGCCAAGAAGGCATGTTGGAGATCACTATGTGACAAAATAGATTGCGATATATGGAGGGATGGATATAAAATCATAATGAAGCGTCTACTGGGATTCGCGGCAAGACTACAGATGTCCATGGAAATGATGAAGAATGTTCCCAACCATCTCTTTCCGGAACACGAACCTGTGTTATTCAACTGTGGTAATGGACCTACCACATTTACAACATTCAGTACAGAAGAACTAAATACCGCTTGCGCTAAGCTAAAAAATAAAAAAAAAACTCCTGGACCTGGTAAAGTCCCCCAAAAATAATTAAACAGGTAGGACAGAATAAATCTGAATATGCTGGCCGCGTACAATGAACTAGTACTGAGAGGCATATTTCCCTCTGAATAGAAAAAAACAACTTTGCTCCTGCTAAAAAAAAAGACAAACCAGTGCAAAACCCGAGCTCCTATAGACCCATCTGCCTTCTTGACATCGAGCCTTCTCAAGCCAAACATCAGTGGCCCCACGGCGTCCAAACGGAAGATCATCGCTGGCGTGATCCATTCGCAGATCCTGTACCCCACCGAGCCTGGCACGGGGCTGTAAACAACACGAATCTGTTGGAAAGGCTCAATAGAGACCAGAGACTTCTGTGCATCAGGATTTGCAGTGGTCACCGCACTGTATCTCTTGCGACAGCGGAAGTGCTATCCGGAACACCTCCAATAAAGCTTCTGGTCATGGCAAGGAAGCAGAGGTACGAAGGGGTACCCAAAAATGACGCTAGAACATCTCTTCTCGCCAGATGGCAAGAACAATTCGCGTCAAATAGCTATGGAAGATGGGCATACAAATTAATCCCCAACATTAGGATATGGCTAGACAGAAATCACGGCGAGGTTGACTACTACCTATCCCAGGCTTTCGGGTCACGGATGCTTCCGTAAATACTTGAACTAAAGATGTCGAGCCGAGTCAGACGAGTGCACATACTGCAGACTGGCCGATGATGCCGAACATACACTGTTTGTGTGCTCAAGGTGGAACGACACAAGAGAAGAGTTTGCTAGAATTATGGGTCGAAATTTCAATGAAGAAAATATGATACAGTCTCCTGTCCTCGAAGGAGGGTTGGCAACAACAGACCTATACCACAATACGAATAATAATCGAGACGAAAAAGCGAGAGGAAAGGAAGGTAGATACGAAGAAACATACCCAAACTCAGATAAGGCAGGAAGAGGCCGCCGTCGCAGTGAAGAAATGCTAACGCAGATACCGCTGTCACATGCGTGAAAAAGGGGAGGGGTTTTTAGTGAGTAAGAATTTCCCCTCCCCCAGGAAAAAAAGGTTCAGCTAGAACTGGGGGCGACCCTCCCAGATAGGTTACCCGGGTTATTCACTTGATAGACTGTGGTACTAACGGTGCGAGTAAGTATTCCTAGAGATAACGAGTTTCACAAACACTTAAACAAAATTTTTCCTTCTTAGGCATTCACAGTTGGAGGTTTACGCAAGGGGTTTCATACACTGAAGATACAACCAGTTTCTGTCAAGATATATGTAAGGTTAACCCCGATCTTCGCTTGATCACGCTTCTACGTGCGGGAACCCTCGAGATATCTAGTAGGAATAGAGACTTCACTATATGACGTACTCCTTCCACCGCAAAATCCCTTGATTGACCATGAAATAATGTATACAAGTGAAGCTATCAGAAATTTCCTCAACAATCATAATGTTTGGGCCGGCGATAACGTATATAGGTACAAAAATGTATGCATATCAATTAAATATGCAATATCTTCATATACGCAGGGACTCCAAGTCATTTGCTTTACTAAGTTGGTTTAAATCCAAAAAGAAAAAAATTAAAATATTTTCAGATTTTTAACGAAGTGCAGCTCGCTTAGTTTTTAATTTAGGAAAAAACTTGTTTAGGTTTTATTCTCTTGTAAATTGAATATAGGAGAGTAGGGCACAGAGAAAAGGAGTTATAGCTGATAATCCGGAAAAAGCCATCATTTTGATGTTCTATGGTTAGAGTTAGTTGCGCCAAGGGTGCAGTAGGTCAAAAACTTGGTTTCTGCATACTTTCGACAATATATACAAGATAAAAGACTAAAATCTCCTACCTGATTTGCTTCGAGGTTAAATTACCCCGTTATTGGACTACTTGGTTCCTATTGGTTTTACTCCCGGAATGAGCAATAAAGAGCCATCGAAAAGCATGATTTTTTAAATAGATCTTAATTCTCCAAGCAGTCTGTTCAGTTGATCTTAGATTTTATAAATGGAGGGTTAGCCCATCTTACTAATAAGTAAGTTGGTTTATATTGACTACCTTACTAATTATTATATAAACTACGCCCAAAGATTTTTACATTATATTTTAATAAAAACCAATAAACTGAAAAACTTCTTCAAAAATCCAGCAAAAGAAAAATAAATGAGGTGTAATTATTATTCTTTTTCTCTGTTGGTGCGTCCAAAATCTCATTTACTCTAAAAAAAATAGTTTACAAAGACATGTAAATCGTTGATTTTTAAATCACTCATGGCTTAATCTTACTGTAAAACCATAAGACTAAACTTAGGTTCTAATGAAAGTTGTAAAAGTAACCCTAAGACGTAGCAAAATTGTTTGGTAAAAATAGTGCAAAATAAGTGTATCTATCTCTTTCTTTTATTCAGTGTGAATAATTTTATTTCGTAGATTTGTTTACAATACTTTGGGTTAGATTCTGTTCTTTTTCCTCCCGATGGGGCGATGGATGAAATTTAGCACGCTGATTGGGATTAGTTTCGGTTAACTAAAAGCCGGGTTATAGGGCGCCCGAGAAAACAATATTCCATTAAAACTAATTTTAACTGTAAGCAAGTCTGGGAGATATAGTAATAGTTTACCTAATATTGTAGCGAAGTTCTCAAACTGAGGGTTTTATTACACAGTGTGTCACTTGGCTATCTAAGTTTTAAACAATATTTAAAAAAAAACAGTAGGTATGCTCACGTACGTATACTGGAAAGTAATTCTTAATTATACACTGTTCAAGTTCCCTAGATTGCGACCTTGCTTATCACGTTAGAATATAATAAATATATTATGTCATCAGCAATCACTCCACTATGGAAAAGCCAGTGTCGAATCATGTATTAAGGATTTTTCATTCATAAGCACCCATGTTATTGGCATTATAAATGTAACACTTACACTTACTATCTATACACACAAATTATTATATAATATAAATTTTTAATTCTTCATTCCATAATTTGGAAATAGAATGTCGAATTCGATTTATATTTAAAATATAATAGTACTTTTTGATATTATTATTAAATACTTATTAAATTCCTCCTTTTTTAAAATGTTAGGATTCCTAAGGACCCCAGAAACGATTATAAAGTAAGAAACAAATTTTTCTATGCCAAATTTAATTTTGAAATTGATCTCTGCAGGCTGCAGGAATGAGGCTTTTAAATATTAATCAATTATTTTTATGTTTGTTCAAATATTCTTTAGACTAAGATTCGAATAATTTTAAAAACTTATTTTACAATCCGTCTCCATCATATAAATGTTTCAAAAAATGAAGTTACTGACAGGATCAGGCAAAAGTTGACCAAAACCAATTCACTTGAGGGGCCCGTAGTTTTTATCTGCAATCCTTTGTTATTGTTCAATAGTTCCCGTTCGATTTCAACTAAACAAGCAAAAACCTATATATTTATCCTATTTTAAATAATCGTCTAAATAATTCCCTATAATTAATCTAAGTAAACTTGTTAGTTTCCTTTATCGTCTTCATCTTTTTCTTTAAATTAAAGTTAATAAGCCTGATTTCAGTTATATTTTCTTTAATATGAAATCCTTAAGCTAATAATTTGAATTTAAATTTGAGAAAGCAATACTATTATTAATAGCTATTGATTCATTTATATCCTATAATAATTAATGAGTTGCCTGAATGAAATTTGGGTAACGAGAATATTTTTTTCCAAAAATTTACTTCCATGCATGTTTATTAGGTTTAATTATAATTACTTAATGTTTATGATGAAAAAAAATTTTAATATGGACCTTTTTCCCTGTTTATTAATATTTGTGTATTTATTCTTAAACGAGAACCTTTTTTTTGTAATACTATGATTAGAAATATAGTTTCTTTTTCAAAATTTAAAAAGTAATATAGGTATAGTATTATGTTAAACTGTTTATTTGGCTTTTGATTGAAGATTAAAGCCATTCCCTAAGTTTTTATCCTTTTATAACCTTTGCAGTTTACTAATTAAAGTTTTACAACGATCTATCTATATTATCCCATTAAAGAACGTTTAAACCGCGCGCTTTTTGCCTGTCCCAGCTTCATCTCTCTCGGACCTCTCACTCTAATATTCGCCACAAGTGTTCTGCAAGTGTATTGATTAGATGGGAAGGGGCTATTCCATCCGTCTTTATGTTTCATTGATGTTAAGGCTTTCGCGCCAAATTCGTCGCATGGCTACGTCACGACTGAGCAGCTGTCAGTGAAAATATTCGGTTGTTGGAACCATCCTTCTTTAGTTTAATATACTTGACCCGCACCTGCTATTTTTTGTATCCTTATAGATATAGTAAGTCAAGGTTAAATGTGTATTTCATGATTTTGAAGCAATAATCAAAAAAGAAAAAACCGAATGAATAATTTATTCAGAATACGATACATATATACGTAATATTGATGCAAATTTCAATACTTGCCAGTAACATCTCAATATGCCCGTGCATAAAGTTCGAAATTATCACAGGCTAATTCCGAAATAGTTTTGTTTAATATTCCTTTGCTCAGTACTTGCACAATATAAATGGCAAATAATCAGTCTGTCACTGCTTCATTAGGTCTATTAATACAAAAAAAAACAGTAGCTTAATAAGAAATAGTTGAATTTTATTATCATTTAAAATTTTTAGTTTAAACACATTTTTATAAACTCTAAACAAGAAAAATGCCTGTACGCCTTTGGCATATGTATGTTAAGAGGATAGACTACCGACCTTTATTGATATTACCTTTTATTCCAAAACGAAAAAGTTAGAATCACGAAATTTGGTGTGCGGCTTGTACATTCGATTGACTAGAAGGCATGGTGTTTAAAACTGTTATTAATTTTTTTATAACAAATTTTGAACCAGTTCTTTGGTGAAAACTTGAAAATACGTTTTCACCAAAAAACCGGTTCAAAATTTGTTATAAAAAAAATAATAACATTTTTAAACATCATGCCTTCTAGTCAAGCCGCACACCAAATTTCGTGATTCTAACTTTTTTCGTTTTGGAATAAAACTTAATATAATTTTATAATAAAAGACCGGTAGTCTGTCCTCTTAAGACTTTCGCGCCAAATTCATCGCGTGGCTACGTCATGACTGAGCAGCGGTCAGTGAAAAAATCCGGTTGATGGAACCATCCTTCTCTAGTTTTTTTGACCCGCACCCGCTATTTTTTTATTCTTGTTTAGTACATTTAAGTCATTTAACAAAACAAAGAGAACAATATTTTGGAGGATTCAAATTTGTTTACATCTTCACTAAAAATGTATAAAGCATGTTTCTTTAAATAAAACAAATTAAGAAGTCAAGAATGAAAGATATCGTAAGTCAATGTTAAATTTGTACTTCATAGTTTTGAAACAATAACCGAGAGAAAAAAAACCGAATGAATAATTTATTCAGGCTGCGAGACTACGTATATTGCAAATTTCAATACTTGCCAATAACGTCTCAATATACCCGTGTATAAAGTTCGAAATTACCACAGGCTAATTCCGAAATAGTTTTGTTTAATATTCCTTTGCCCAGTACATGCGCATTATAAATGGCAAATAATCAGTTTGTCGCCGCTTCATTAGTTCAACTATATAATATAACAGAGAAACGCAATTTTAGATTTGGTCCCCAGACATTTTCGATGCATAATAGAAATATTTTATATCATAATATAAAGAAAGCGTGAAGATACAGAGGTAATTTTAGTTGCTGGATTTATAGACTGATATAAAATAAGCATATCATAAGTATAGGAAGTTAAAAACGCAAATTTAAGTCGATCAATTTATTAGTCAACATAACAGAAGATGCAACATAAGCAGAGCATAAGAAGTTCACCAGCTTTTATCTTCTTATGTTATTTACCTATGTTCGACTAGATTACATAATGTAACCCCAACTGACTTCCTACCAGAGGTAAGCCCTAACCTACAAAATAATATCGAAATGCTGAACGTTGAGAATCGAAAAATGCTCGACCAGATTGATGTCCTTTCAACAGAAAATAGTAAATTGTCCTCAAACTTGAAAGAAATGTATTCTCTCAAAGATAATTTCATAACATTTATTGAAACCTTAACGGCAAAAAACCAGACATTCTTGAACGATCTTAAGAAAGCCAACACAAGAATTCTTTCTATGCAGGAAGAATTGTCATCCCAACAGTCAAATTTTAAATCGACTGCAGGAGAAGATCCCACCAAAATCCTCCCAGATAATACTGAAATAAGCTCCTGTAAAATTACTGACAGTACAAGTCATAGCGAATTGAAAAATAAACATCGTAAACCACAAGTTCTCATTTACGGCAACAGGGCATGCACTAAAGGTATTGGAAGGTTAATTAAGACCTTCTCATTCAGCAGATATGACACATGTAGTCATTTCCCTGAAACGCAAAAGACGCTTGACGACTTAGTGATGGATGCCGCATGCATGGCAAAGAAACTGACGCGGAGTGACTTTTTGATCTTATTTGCCGGTAACGTGAACGCGCTACGAGGAACAACCGCAGATGAGCTATGTTGGAACAAGGTTGCGGAAATCTCCAGGAATACTAATCTTATTATAGTACCTCCACGATTCTGTGACAACCGCAAAATCCTAAACAACTTTATATACGAATTGAATATGGATATAAAGGGGCAGATGTACGGTGGCAACAGTGGCTTCTGCGTAAACTCTGATAACTTTATGCCCCCTACGAATGCGACTGGTATGGCAAGATAAGATGCCATACGAAGCAGAAGATATCGAAATTTATTTGAACCAAGTTTTTGAAAACTAGGTCTACAAATTTTTCCGGACTTGCCCAACTAAGTGTAGCGACATAATCTACGACAAAAATCAAAGTAACCAAAAAGTCCAAACTATAACCAACCGTCGATTTAGCAACCAATTTAATATCCCAATATACTATCAAAACGTTCGAGGACTTAGAACAAAAACTGTTTCGTTTCTTCAAGAAGTGTTAAGCTGTGATCACGATATTATTGCGCTGTCTGAAACATGGTTAACTGAGGGTATTAACAATGCCGAACTATTCTCAGACGATTATATCGTATACAGAAATGACAGGGATAATGGGATCTCTAACAAGTCCAGAGGGGGAGGAGTTCTAATAGCAGTGAGGAAGTCACTTGATTTTGCGATCTGTTCATGGCCACAAACTGATGTCGAACACGTATGGGTCAAATTTACATATCAATGGCCTGAGCTACATTGTGAGCTGCGTCTACATACCACCCATGGAAAAGCTGAAAATGTACGAGGACTACATACAAACTGTAAGTTTCATGTGTGATCACTTTCCCACTAATATTTTACTTCTTGGGGATTTCAACCTACCCTCTTACACTAAATCGTTTGTATCAGTAAATGTTAAAAATTCACAGGGAATCATGCGGGATTCTGGCTTCAACTGGATTTTCCCCGATGACGATGCCTCAAGTAACTCGGTCTTTGTCTCTAACAATGAAAAAGAGTCACTAATCTACGATTGCATGTGCTTCTATAACTTGCATCAGTGTAACAGCGTTGCTAATTACAACAATGTTATCTTGGATATGGTGTTTAGTAATTTGCCGAATATTTCTGTGTCTGGTATTTCTACCTCACTATGTAACATTGACCTTTATCACCCACCATTGCACATTATCATCCGCTGCCTAACCTATGATGAAATTCCCCAAGAGCTGCAGCTAATCATGTATAACTTTTTGTTGGTTGACTACGAGGCGGTTAATGTTAATATCTCGATACCATCGACTGGACCTTCCTATCTTCGACAAGTGATATAAACCATGCTACTGAAATGTTTTACACCATCCTATATATTGTGATTGACTTATACGTCCCCAGGACTGTAGTGACCACTTCTAAGTATCCTCAGTATTTTTCAAAAAAAAAACAATTGAATTGATCAAGAAAAAGATTGGTGCATATAGTAAATATAGAGATTCACTAATGTATGCCGATGAAATTAATTATAAACAGTTGAGAAGTGAGTCAAAGGCTTCCATTGCGGCCGATTATGTGGCTTCCTTCAGTCTACCCAGAACAGGGTTCAGCAGAACATCACAGCATTCTGGTCATACCTCAAGCAGCTAAGAGGAACTTCGGGATATCCATCAAAATTAAAATACAATGAAACTGAGTTAGAAAACCCGGAGGGAATAGCAAAATTATTCGCTGATTTTTTCCAGTCTGCGTTTATTAAATCCTCGTCTGATTATCAATGTACCGTTTCCACCAATAACCTGCACCTTTCAAACATCTTTATCAACAGCTCGACCATCTTTGAAAAACCGATTGATCTCGATGAAAAAAAGGGGGCAGGTCTAGATGATATTGCACCTCTATTCTTAAAAAATTGTAGTCCTCCTCTTTCAGTGCCACTTAGCTACCTATATCAGCTCTTCTTAAGCTCCGGTCTTTTCCCTGACATATGGAAGACTGCATTCGTCACGGCAATCTACAAGAATGGTGACCGTGGAGATGTAAGCAACCATCGCCCAATATCAGGCCTCGATTGCTTGGGGAAAGTACTAGAGTCGATTGTGGCTGAGAGTCTGCTTGATGCTTTGAAGAACATAATCTCAGAGCGACAGCATGGATTTCTCCCGGGACGTTCTTGCCAAACTAAATTATGCCTCTATGGTAGTTACTTATCGCTGACCATGGACTCGGGATCGCAGGTTGACGCTGTATACTTTGACTTTAAGAAAGCCTTTGACAGGGTGGATCATTCGATTCTCGTTAAAAAGCTTCACTTATATGGTATCTCCTACCCACTGCTGTCTTGGATAAAAAACTAATTGAGCGGAAGAACACAGTGTGGTAGGTTCAACGGTGCTATCTCAGAGCAAATAGCAGTCACTTCAGGTGTACCTCAGGGAGCTCACCTGGGTCCTTTGCTGTTTGTAATTTTCATCAACGACCTCTGTGAAGAGCTGCCGGATTGTCAGTTCCTATTATACGCAGATGACTTAAAAATTTACAGCAAAATCTCTAATGATGACGACTGCCTCCGTTTGCAGCGTGGAATAGACAGACTATCAGTATGGTGCGAGACCAATAGAATGGAATTGAATCTACAGAAGTGTAACACAATAACATTCACAAGAAAGAAGCGTCCCATTTCATTTTGTTATCAACTCTCAAATACTCCCTTATCACGAGTAAGTATCATTGACGATTTGGGCGTTGTCTTTGATACAGCATTAAGGTTCCACGAATATATCAACCGCATATTGGCTAAGTCCTTCAGGATCGCTGGTTTTATAATGACTTCAACGACGTAGAGGTCTTAAAGCAACTTTACTTTTCATTGGTAAGAAGTAACCTAGAATACTGTTGCGTCGTCTGGGCTCCACAGTATAAAGTAAACATAAAGAGAATAGAACGAGTGCAGTCTAAATTTATTAACTTTTTGCTATACAAACTAAACATTGAAAAAACGACCCTCACATACCAACAGCGTTCACAGATGCTGAATATCGAAAGCCTTGAAATGCGTAGAATATTTCTAACACTAGTGTTTGGACAAAAGATATTAAATAGCGAGGTTGACTGTCCCGAACTTCTTGCACCTCTGAACTTCTACGCACCACCTTACAATACCAGACTCACAAATATATTTGCAATGAATAGGAGCCGTACCGATGTAGGTATGTACTGCAGTATCAATCGCATTATGAACCACTTCAATACCTACATCAAATCCAACGTCGATACCAATGGCAAATCGCTCAACTTCAAAAAAAGACTGAGAAGACATCTGTTTAGATGATAAATGATCGAAGCGAGGATTCCGGACCACCCTTGAAGTGTTTTTTGTTGTCTGATAGCAGATTTCTGTATTTTTATATTTCTTATATTTTTGTGTATTTGTTTTGTGTATTGATTCGTTTTTATACTGAATGTAATGAACCAATTGGAGATTCTCTGTAGTGTACCTTGAAATAAATAAATAAATTTAGCAGCGGAAATTAATTTGACTTGACGGAAAAAAATGGTTAATTGCGGATAGCGGATTTTTTAGCGGAAATGTAAGTTCACTTGGAGGAAAATAGTATATTGTGTAACTAGGAGGAAAAGCAAAACATTCCTAGACGACTGTGGTAGTTGCAACACAGGAGTCCAGGAATGTGCTTTTCCTACGAGTTGCACATACTATTTTTTATCCGATCGAAATTAATTAGAATACGTACTTATATAAATAGAGCCAAATATTACTCTAAATAAAAACGGTGTTTTAAATTTCAACTCAACATGATATCAAGGTTTGAATCGAGCGAGCTTGAAGTTTATTACGTAGCTACGGAAACTACAGCTAAATGTTACTTTTGATAGACGTCAGATCTGACAAACAACGCGTTTGAATATGACAGAAATGTTACATTCCCGGCCTAGGACGGGAATATTATATCCCCGGATAGTTATTTTCTATTCTTGTACAGTTATTGCATGTTGCCTAGCAACGAATACAATATACTGGAATCATGACTTTTGCGGTGAGAAAACACATCGGCAAGGTGTCGTTTTTCGTCCGTCGGATAAAAACAATATTTAACTGATGTTTTTTTACAATAAAATAAAATTTTATTTTTCTTTTCATTTTACATCTCCGCTTAGGCAACCGCCTGAGATTTTCGAACGAGTAGTTAGGCAACCCATGTTCTGCCGTAATTTCCACCATTTTTACATGTAAATCTCCATAAGACAATCTAAGGTCCATCATGATCATTTTTGTTCCCAAGTCGCCGACTTGAGCTGTAGCTTATTTCTCAACCATCCTCCGAATCTCGGCCATCAATCATCGGAACCATCTTTCATAGTTGGATTGGCGTATTTCGTGCCATAATTAGAAGTTTGAAAATAATTTGAAGATTAGGAAAAAAATTGGGAACTATAATTGAGAGGCGCATATATAGATATCTATACGGAGAGGCGACACCCTACATGCAGTTAGGTTTAGTGCTTATTGTTTTTAGTTAATTATATTAAGTTTTATATGTGATATAATTCTGTAATTTATTATATAATAAACTTCAATTATTTTTATATACAAATTAGTTATGTCACCAATGTATGTAGGTTGGAACAAACGTGATTATTGTCGATTGACATTATAGGTTGTTGTGTGATTACCGAATCTAGCTTTAATTAGAACTGTTATGAATGCATAATAATACATCGTTTATTGTATTATCAATCTTCTTCTTTTCATCAAATAAAACCGCTGGCCAAATAAAACAGAACACCGTAACAGTAAATTTTTGATGTTTTTGGCATCGCAGTTTTTAATAGGATATAAATTAATGAACGTTTTATTCATAAATGCTGGTTTTCTCAAACTCGAAAATTCAGATCCAGTAATATCCATATAAATATCGGCCTACAGTAAAAGTTCAAAGATGAATTATTTTGCTTAAATAGCTAACATTCATGGAATTTTTGTCTCCTAAACATTGGCATATAGCCCCAAAAATATCTCCAAGTTAATGTGAACTTGCTGTCAGTTCTGTCACTATATTATCTGCGCTATAACTTCAATGAATATGTCGTAACCTTCGCACGTAAATAAGTTCGAGCTTCTATTATCTTTTTAATTAGTTGTTCAGAGAGCCGAGAAAAATTCCCCAAGTTTTGAACTGCACACCATGTAATTACTTCTGGTTCTATTTTTAGCCTGTTCGTCACTCATAAATAACTCTAAACATTAGTGACGTAGACCGTTAGAAACTCTGGTTATAAACATCACAAATAAACACCGTCAAAGATTTAGAAATTGGAATATCTTTAATTTATTTTTGATCACCAAATGCAAAATGAAGTAATATGCATTAGCTCATAGGCAGATATAGGTACTATGGTATTCATAAATATAATATTTATGTACGTATAGAGGTTTTCTGGAAACTAATTTTCGAAATTTTCTAAATCAGAATTCTTTCCTATATAGTTTTTGCATCTGGAATAAATTTGTTCTTTGTTCTGTATTCTGTTTGAAGACAGTTAACAGTTTTCTTTTATATGTTTTGCAGCACACAGATTAATACAAATTTCGTTATAATTGAATTGAATTCCAATAGATGACAATCATTTTTTTGCAATACACCAATAGATTAGCAATAGCGTTTCGATTGTTAAAATTGTATCACGAATGTATATTTATCTTTTTTCTTAAACGAAAAAATGCAAAATATGTTGCAAATAGGAGTCTCATGACTCTCATGCAATGGTGGTATTGGTGGTGTAGCTCTGCAATTATCCAAGCAAATATGTAGCAAAATACAAACATGTGTAGCGATGTGCAAGATCTGTTAAGTGACGTGAGTCAGTAACCGGCGAACTCAGTAACAGTTTCATACATTATCAGATACGAGTGGCGTGCCCAGTAATTTTGTCTGGGAGTGGTTAAGCACCCGGGGTCGGAAAAGAGATTGGTGCCCGCATCGAAACGCCCGATGCAGGTGCCGCCGAAGGCTTGCCTCCACAGGGTGCTACGCCCAGTTTTTATCCAAAAGTCGTTAAAATCTTTAGAAAAAAAAGGATATGGCGTTCTCTTGAATGGCAAATCGGTAAGACCGCGACCCTGCCCGCGGCCGCCGCGGAGCCTTAAAACAACAGAAGAACCAAATTATTAAATAATCTCTAAAAGGTTTTTTGTCTTAGATTTATTCGTTGGAAATTGATCATTGACATTATCAAAAGCATTGTTTTGCTTCTTCGTACTACTTTCTAACTTAAAAATAGTGTCGGTAGTAACTCAAAATTCGTATATAACAA
Organism: Pissodes strobi; assembly: GCA_016904865.1. Lineage (NCBI taxonomy): Eukaryota > Metazoa > Arthropoda > Insecta > Coleoptera > Curculionidae > Pissodes > Pissodes strobi. The sequence goes on from MU181919.1 coordinate 650,353, forward strand.
TACATTTTGAATAGTCTAAACATGGCCACTGGTTGTAAACTTCTTGGCTAATTTCCGTCGCTCTTAGCCCTCTTAACCACAAAATCTCTAACGATATTTTCTTCCGAATCTTTGAATTCGTTATATATTTCCAAAAGTACTGGCTCGAGACTACAAAGCGCAGATTCTGATTTGTTCGTCAAACCTTTGTTTATATAGGGAATAGTTATTCAACCTCGAACTGAAAAAAGGCCTCATCGCTAGATGGCGTCCGGCCTGAAATGTGCCCATTCTTAAATTTCAAAAAATTACTACGGGTCCTACGAGAGACGTTGCAAGGAGGGAGTTCCTACATTTCTATTGGTGCATTCCCAAGGGCTGTTACCTGGCGGCGCGGAGTGGAGCCGCGTGGACGAGTGTTCCAATAATTCCGAATATCTCATTGTTTATTTTTTAATTTTCCGCCATTGTTCAAGTTGAAGAAGCTTTACTTTGTAAAATGTTTGTGTTTGGGTTGTAATGATTAATTTTGGGCTGAGTAAATTGCGATTATCTATCTACGTTTTTTTTCTAGGTAAGTACAAAAGTACCCACTTCCTTTGTTTTGTAGTTTTTGTCGGAAATCAGAGTATTGCAATAGCAGTTTCGAAGTTTAACAGAACAGGTTTAATTAAATAGGATGAACATTTTTAAAATAATCATATATATGTAGATAGGGATAGGGTAAATCTTTACATCTACTTTTTTATATCCATCAGTATGCTTTCTCATAATATTAACGTTTATTTTGTACGTAAGTACATATACACAGAAGTTGCACGTCTAGGTGTCTATGAACAGTTTTGAATAGTTAATTAATTGATTGATAGGCATGTATAAGGAAGGATGACAAATGTATGGAATGAATATTGAATTTAATTAATAGCATATTATGATATAAGTGTATAAGAGCACTTTTAAAGCACGCGCGTTTAGATGTCTTTAAATTTACTTTTTTGGGTTGTTCAACATTTGTATTTTTTTAATTGTTTCAGTTTTTGACAAACAAATTCTTTACAAACGAAGTCAAATTAGATTTTAATTTGTTTCAGATAACGTCTATTTTGAGAGCATCAATTTGTAAAGGAACATCCCCTGGGCGAGAAAGCTTTCTTTGATCGCTGTGCCTACAAAGTATGTCTTCGTCATTGGTGCAAAATATTTTCCCATTAAATGTGGTTCAAGAAATCTGAGCAGTTAAATTTTTAAAGACTGCTTTTTGTGTACTTGGGTACACAAAAAGCCTTCACCTGATCAAAACATCCCTTACAATAGGAAGAGTTCCAAAAGAAAATAAAGACCAGTGTTATTGTGCCTATCCCGAAAGTGCCTAGACCAAATAAACCAGAAGAATATATTGACCCATTAATTTATTATCGGTAATAGACAAAATTCTGGAAATTGTGTGGGTGGTTTCTAGAGGTAAACAAATTGTTATTTAAAGGTCAGTCGGGTTTTTGGGAAAAACATTCGTGCGAGTCAGCATTACAGTATGTGTGTTCGAAATGGTGTTCATATGTTCATGATGGAAATGTTGTCCTGAGCATTTTCATTGACCTTCAGCGTGCGTTTGAGACCATCAATAGGAGAAGACTTATCCACAAACTACAGGCCTACGGAATTACAAACAGTGCACTTATCACCTGGAGGATCGCTCCCATGTGACTAGAGTGAATAATGTGTCCTCAATTCCGTTTGATAGTGAGATAGAGGTGCCGCAGGGCAGTGTTCTGAGCCCCCTTTTGTTTGTACTATATCAATGACCTAGACCGAGTTTTAAATGATATGTTTTTAAGTTTGTTTGTGGACGATATGTTGATCTGTGTTTGCGGGAAGGATTTTAATCAGGTAGTAGATACTATGAAATCAAAACTTGACATCCTTTATAACTCGTTGTGTGTAAATAGGCTTAGATAAAAAAAAAGACATAGTACGTGGTTTTTTGGCTCTAAGCAGAATTGTAATAGATTTCTAGAAAATAATTATTGGATTAAGATAGATATCTAATAGCCTATTTGAAAATGCATCTAGTAATATTTAGGGGTAGTCTTGGATTCTCAGCCAAATTTTTCGTTAAATGTAGATCATGTTAGAAAAAAAATTGGAAAAGATAGAATTTTTTAGGAGAATAGCTGAGATTCTTAGTCACTGGAGTTGTGTTCTTATATATAATACCATTATATATCTGCATTTGAATTACTGTTGTTCATTGTTGATATCAACTAAAAAGGCTGATATACAAAGACTCCAGTTGCTACGAAATAAAGCTATGCACACTATATTGCTCTGTACACGTTATACTCCCATTAATTTGATGCTAAAGCCACTTAGATGGTTTTCAATACAGCAAAGCGTAGAGATGTCCAATGTACTATTTATTTTTAAAACAAAAAACCAATTATTGCCCGAATAAGCTGGTTTGAAGGTGATTCATGTTTATCCCACCGGGAATTCATAATTAATGTTTTATTAAGGACTTTAATATATAAATAATGTAAGTCATATTCAAAATGCGAATTGACATTATAATTTTTTTATTCACTATCCACTTTTATTCACGGAGTAAAAAACAACATTTTAATATTACTCCAAGAGTTATTTTTAGTTACTTAGTATTCAAAAAAGTTGCTTGCAGTTTTTTTTAACTGGAACACAAAACTTTAAATGTATATTATATAATTGTATTTTTCCAATTTACTACAATTAAGGATTTTTTCACAGTGTAAAAAGGTAATATTTTTCTAACGAGTTTGAATTTTTTAAATTAAAAAGTAACTTTTATGGACCAATATTGTTTGGCAGGAAACATGATTTTGAATATGATTTGACAATTTTAAATATATATACATATATAAATTTTTAAATAATAATAAATGAGATCTGTGAATCATCTTATATTTAAATAAAGATAAAACACTAATCGACGGATTACAATTAATTTATTAGTTGATTCTTATTAAATGGTGATGCTTTTAGGTTGTATCTATGTTAATGTAGTCCAATTACTTTTCGATATTTAAGTAATATTTATAAGTACTTATTTATGGAGTTGTAGTCGATCTAATCTCTTGATACATCAGTTTATCACAATAGCTATATTAGCAACTTCTAATTGAAAAATAGCAAAAATAATTATGGTTTCAAATTTCCTTAACTGGTGATTAATTGTAACTTATAATATACAAGAAAGTTATTTTAAGAACATGTATAACTTTACAAGTTTGATAGGCAATAACACAAAACTTTGATATGAAAAAATTTGGCATCTAAGATAAAATAAATGAATTATTTCAAAGGGAAATAATACAAGTGAACATAAAATGATCAGTTGAAAATAAGGGATGAATCAAACCAGAAGTTGCCCGAAACAGCACACTATATACACTTCTTAGTTCTTTAGTTTTAAGCTCGGTTTTAAGGGTTGTATAGGTTGATGTGTTTTATCAATTGAATTGTTTAATTTTCGAGTACCTAAATATAGTTTTACTCGGATGTTGTTTATTTCACTACCCTAAATCCGAATTTTTTCAAAAATTATTTACTTGAGTATAGCGAATAAACTACGGTATATATTTTGAAGAGTACATTTATATTAATTTAATTTGATTGTAAATTATTATGTAATAATGATAATAATGGCTATAAGCGATTGAAAGTTTTGAACATTGGCTGTTGGCCTGGAGCAATATTATATGTACCGATACATAAATTAGTATTAATATATGCCGAACTCATATTAAATAAAGACTTATCCAAAGTGGTAAGAGTTTTGATTTCAGTTTTTAAACACCTTATTTCTTATCTCCCCCTCTTTTGCAAAAATAATGAAATTTAATAAAATAAAAATATTTAATTTTATTATTAATCTCCAAATAACAAGACATTTTAATCAATAATTTGATAAATACATGTTTCTGGTGCATTAAAGCATAAAATTGCAGAAAATGTTTAATTGCCTTCTTTCTATAAAAAGAAAAAATACATAAAATAACTATACCTACCTATTGGAACTAAATTTAAATTTTATCTATATTTCTCTATAAACATTGTAAGTTTAAAAATTGTAATACCTTACTTTTTGACTAATAATAGGAAACAAATAATCAATTTTTATAAATATAATTTTTTTTATACTTTAATAATATGTTGTTAGTGTTCCTAATTTTGAATGCGTTAAAATATCCAGTTCATATTGTAAAATTTTACTTATATCAAGTCAAAACGTTTTATATTTAGCAAATAGGATTTTATTATTGTTTATTATTTTCCCATTTTTTAATGGCATATGCAAATTTATTTTCTTCGACTACTGCATCAATTCAATTAGGCCTATATGAATAATAGACACTAGTAAAGAAATTGACACAAAAATCAATGTGTTAAAAATGCTAAAAACCATTTTCCCAAACAATAAAATAAATTCAATTGAAAAGTCAAGATTGGGGAAGCAGGTATTGGAAATTTCATTCTGTGTGTAAAAATTAAACAGATAAAACCGGTTCTAGCCACTTAGCCTTGGCTGAAGATCATTTCTTGGAAATCTACGGCTCCGCGAATATAATTTTGTATTCCCCTTTCTACCCCTTCCTTTTCGTATGTAGGGTAAACATTGCACGTGTTTTCATTCAGAAAGACTGTTTTTGGTGCCAGCCACTGGGGGCAGCACCTCTCCACAGGCCCCGTTGAACGACTATTTTCTTATAAAGACAATGGTCAAACTATCAGGCTGGATGATACTGAAAGTGTGGAGTATAGTACCCAATGCTTCAAGTCTCTTACCAATTTCGGCATAAAATCGATCCAAGCATTCCAACATACGTTTAAGTTCTTGTTCAATTGTTAAACCCGCATCTTGCACTTGTTCCCGTTGCATATTTTTTCCTTCTTATTCTTTTTGAAACAGAAATATCCATATTTGCGCACGATTCTTTGACATATATAATTGACTTTTCTACATGTTCATTTCCCTGACAGAAAGTAGTCCAAGCTATATGTGTATATGATTTTTTAATAATTTGCCTAATGACATTAAATGTGTAAATAACCTTAAATTATTTCAAATTAGAATAAAAGCAGTTTTAATTGAATTGGAACCATACTGTATAGATGATTATTTTGGACAGGTATATATAGACATCCCTTTTTTGTTCTTCTTTTTCACTTTGTATTTTTATTGACGCCGTTTCACTTTGTCTTTATATGTTTTCATATGCCATATACAGGAAATGTATTTTTTAGATGATTTGAAATAAAAAAAATTTATTATTATTATTATTATTATTATTATAGATTAGATATTATTACCGAATGTCATACCAGCAGTTTGCAAATACGTTTGTGTTTGATTGACTTCTTCTAAAATTATACTCCAAAATGATAAGTAACACAAAAAAGAAATTAATTTTCAGCATTTTCTCGAATGTTACGTAAAGTATTTCCGACACTTTTTGCAAGGCTAACAGCGCTACCCAAGTCAGTATTTATTGTTTGCAAACTTTTGCATAGTGGCAAACTAATGCAAAGTTTAGCAAGTATTTTTGTAGTGTTATCTGAAATTCAAGAATAAGCATATTTTTTTTCAATTTTTTCTTTTGTTCTCCATCTTTTTCTTCACTTTGTGTTCGAACATTTCTGATCCTTGGATGGGCACGACACTGCAGATAGGATAAGGGGTCACCTTGAGTCGTTCCAGTGCTGAAAAGTTGCGAAAGTCGGAAAAAACTGAGACGACAGTTCGATGGGGAATTTCTAGGAGAAAAAGTCTGAATGGACTTTTCAACAAAACCATCGATTCCTCGTAAAAAAATCAAGGGTTTTATTATTTTTCTCAAACAGTATTTTCTTTATTCAGAAAAGCCGATGACTTGGCGAGAATCTACGCCAAAAAGTGTATTAGCATACACTATGGAAATAATGATATATTTTTATACAGGGTGCGCTAGTTGAATTTAAACTTTTCGTCATTCCGAGTTTGGCATGACACCACTCAATATTTTATTACTGGAAAACCGAATAATCTGGAGCAACCAAAAAGAGAGGGAAGGTCGGCCTAAGCCTCGTGATCTCTGATATAAAAAATTTCTGTAACCATTTTTGCTATACGCGATTGGGAAATACGAGAAATTCTAGGTAAACTGAAACATGCAGAAAATCGCAAAAAAATACATATTTCGGCAATCTTGCTTTTGATGCATTATACGAAATTGCAGAAATGCGTCTTCCAATATTTTTGACATGACGTTTAGATCAAAATTTGTAGATCAGGGCCGGATTCACGGCGGGGCAACCTGGGCGTAAGCCTTGGGGCCCCCACATATTGAGGGCCTCCAGAAACCTCGGCTTCAAAAATTTTATAACAATATAATTTGTTTGTGTTTATCAATTGCAATAGTGATTTTCAAAAAATTACAAAAAAATATGTATTCTAATAGTGGAAATTTGTTTTTGAAACGAAAAAAAATATATCAATAGATATTTACTAACTGAAAGGGCCTCCACTTTTTCTTTGCCCCGGGCCCCCACATCCCTGCGTCCGGCCCTTATGTAGATGTATAAATTGAATGGTCAAATCTCATTGCAAACGAAAGCTGAACAAAATAGGTCAGGATCGGAAAATGTGGACATTTTTTCGTGAATAAAAGTAGTTTCTGGTGGATTTTATGGCAGATTTCTACCATACCGATGCGTATAGTTTTTATGGCAAAAAAGTAGATTCATTTCCCTGAAAACTCATTTAAAACTATTTGAAGATGGGAAAGTGGGTCATGATCGGAGAATTTGGACATTTTTCGAGCGATAAACAGCGTTTTCAGCAAGTTTCAACCTTTGCTATTGCACAATGGTTTGATAGCGGGTTATTTTTTTATGATAAGTATTTCAATTAATGTTAAAAAGACTGGGATTGTCTTACAGCAAAATTTCTCACTGGAAAATAAAATCACATATCTTATAATGGTAGTCCTGCATAAGCAGGACTACAATATCATGGCAGCTTGCCATAAGTATACAGGGTGTTATTTAAGTACGTGGCCAAACTTCAGGAGGTAACCGGCTAAGTCGAGGGCCCACCGGGAAATTTCCCGGTGTCCCGGTGGTACAATCCGACGCTGAAGACGTGGGTAACTAATCGTATGGATAAAATTTCCCGTAAAATTACCATAAACTGCCTATTTATTATTGACGTCAATTAGTAAAAATACATATCTGTATCTATGATAACTGCGTGATTAAATTTGCAGACCTATCGGCCACCGTCCATAGTTGCAGTTTTTCCGTTCGGTTGGGTAGTTAGTGGGTTGCAAACGACCCCTCCGGTTTTTCAAACAAAAAAAAAATATGTAAATCAAATACATTCAATGAACTGTATGGTACGCAACTGGAACGCACCCGACGCCGACGTCAAATTACAGCAAAAGGGTCGCAGGGGCGACAGACAGTAGTTTGTCAAACTCGTGTGACATGTGCTTATAATCATTTTAGGTAGAAACTTCATAAATATCGGTATGTATTCGTTATTTATAACGACAATTTAAGTCTAAAAGACATTCGTCGATTTTGTTTGACCGTTTGTAATTTATATACCTATAGCTGTTTATTTTAAGAAGAATTTTCTGAAGTTCACAAAAATATATAGAAATGTTTTTAAAAGTGCTGATTGTGCTTCAAAAATAAAATGGCCTATAGTTCTGTTGTTTATGACTGCAACAACCTACATGATTGTGATAATATGGCACACAAATTTTGAGAACTTATTATATTTAGAATGTTTTTTTAAATAATTGTTACTGGATTTGTGTGTAAATTAAAAAAATAATAATAATAATATCTTAAATATGTATATATGAATTTTTTTCCACAACCCTTATATTTTTTTAGCTCAAAGACTGCTCTTATATTTTCTCCAGATTTATTAAATGCCAGAAGATTAAAAAATCATCAAACTTTGTATACCACTTCTAGTTTAACCTTATGCTTATCACTGGAAAAATCAATTAAAATTTAATAAGTAATAAATCTGGGCATTCATTTCAATCATGAGAGGAATAATTATTAGATTTATAGTAGGAACTTGCTTGTCTTGATGTAATATTTTGAAACTATATTAAAACAAAACTAACCAAAATATTACTATTTTAAAATCTCAGAATTTTGTATATATTTTGTATGCTTAAATAAATGTAAAAATTTATTTTAGAAATATTTTATAGGAACGGAATATAATATTACTTATTGTTATATTTGTTGATTTTGCTTTATCTTCATTAAAAAAAATATGTGCACCTTTATAGACCCACAACTGAAGTGAAACTTCTGAAAGAGATATTAGGAATTGAATTTTTATTTTTTAAGCTTTTTTTCCTCAGCTTTTACCCCCGGTTTGGATTTTTTTTTCTAATTTTTTCCTTGCTTTTTTCAAATTTTCTTTTTTCATGAAGCATTTTTTTCTTTATTCATTTTTGCCATACCCGAGCTCGTAGCTCAACTCCTTCGCCAAAAACCACGTTTCGCTACCTTTGTTTCTGTTAATTTTTTATCTTATTTCTTTTCTAATACTTTTGTTAACTTTCCGAACAATGGTTTACGTTTTTATTTTTTTTTTCCCATATTTTGAAAATTTTAAAAATTGGTTTAAAATATAATACCTATTACGGTCGGTTGAGCATGTTTAATCGTATGCAAATGAACTTATTATAATCAAAAATTATATTTAAATTAATATACGTATAGATAAATATTTTAAGGTTTTAGTTTAGTTGTACATTATTTTGGTGAAGAGGCTCTTCACCTACTGCTCCCGACGAGCCGCCACTGGTGTCTGAAGTGAGCAAGCCGTGAATTCATTAAAAACAGAGTTTCATCCACAATACCGAGACAGAATTTTTGCACTCGACGCGTGTTTCGCTAACCATGTTAGCATCATCAGGAGATGATTAAAACTGTTTTAATCATCTCCTGATGATGCTAACATGGTTAGCGAAACGCGCGTCGAGTGCAAAAATTCTGTTTCGGTATTGTAGATGAAACTCTGGTTTTAGTGCATGTTGCCGAAGGTTCCAAACCCCAACGTATTACGTGAATTCATGCTTGATGGAATAAAAGAACACAAAAGTGTTGTATGCCCTAAAGGAATTTTCACTTTTTGAAAACGATAATGAATTAGTTATACTGAAAAAAGAAACACAGCGGAAAATTAATGAGGCATACTTGTATGTTTAACCCTTCCTCTATTTCACCGTTATTCACCGACTGAAAACCTCAGTGGATATTGATGAAACCAGTTACTATTCCATCGTAAATTAAAAACACTTTTTGCTGCTTCACATCTTCATCATCTAATAAAACAACGATGCTAAATCGGAGACATTCGTAGATAAGCCGCTGAATTAAAGAAAGCGCTTATTCATAACAACACTTTTGAAAACAGAGATGCCCTACACAAAAATTCTGCATATTATGGATTGATTATACTGGTGAGCTTTAGGTTCTTTTACTTTTTCTCATTGTCACAAAAATTCTATGCGTTAAAAGTTTATTGGTTACGGCTTAGGAGCAGATTTTTGTTTTGCTTTTTTTCATTTATTACAAAAATACTATACATTACTCGTGAATTAGGTTTTGGAATGTATGCATATATGGGTAGAAAAAGTAGGTACGATCATGTCAAAAACAACATACATTACTATATCGAAAAAGAGTACTCCTATCTACTTTATATACATATAAGAGTACTCCTATCTATACTTTATATACAGATCGCTAAATGTTATTTGTTGTAATTGATATTTTAACTATAAATGGCCAAAATTTCGAATCCAGATCGAGAACAAAGAGTTTACTTGGAGCACCCGTGTCGCTCGCTCTTTGTTCAACTCGCTCAAAGGTTCAGCAATACCAACAGAAAGGAACGTTTGATACTCATTCAATATTAAGCTGAAGGAATCAAGATTTTGATAAATGTCTAAATATCGATACAAAATTATGGATATAGATGCGATATAGATAGATTGGTTTTCACATTTTTATTTTTACTTCATATATGTTAAATCAAATAAGTTTTCGTAATAAATTCTATGTAAAAGCAGGCTTTTGTTTAACTTGAAAAACAATTGAAAGAATAGGGAAAATACTGGTCTACAATTACATGTTTATATTTAAAAAAAACACACATTTAAAGCACGTATTTCGAATACATAGTAAATTCTTCGATTGTCCTGGTAATTTTTGAGGACGCCGCACTTCCAAATTTACCCTAAAATATTTAAACAAAAGGTATTTAAAATATTGTTTAGTAAACTGGGAACATTGTCATTTTTTGAGCAGGTAAAGCGCTCTGAACATTTAGACCCGCATAACTATCATTAGTAAATATACGCATACGCCTTAATAATTAGGATGTTAATGAAATTTATAATGATAGCTGTGATAAATGAACACATTTTCAACTTGACTGATATGTTAACGAATTTGCTTCGAAATCCCAATTAAAATTTTAAGTCGGGATGTACAACACGTAAAACAAAAATACGATACATTTCAATTGTAGGACCGTACGAATCCCCGTCTTATGTAGCGTCTATTTTTAACAGTATTTTTATAGATCCCGGCGTCATGTAATTTTCGCAAACGATCAATGTTCATTCCAGATTAAAACCCATCGGCGAAATTAGAACAAAAAGTTTACATTTTAAGCAGATCAGCGTATTTGTTAAACGTATTATTCGGTTGAGGAAAAATATTTTTGGTCCCGTGTTAATCCGTCATGTTACTGTTTCGCAGTAAAACATGTTTATGTCTGTTGGAGCTGTTTCTTATTTGTTTAATCCATTACTCCTTTGAGTAATTAAGATGTGTATCGTTTGGATAAAGGAGATCGGATGTAGTTATCTGTGTACTCTATAGGTCAAGTGTTTACATCATTGTATTGCCCACACGCAGAACGGTAATACATTTCTGAACCTCTGACATAGCCGCGCATAAATTGTGTAGCAGATCACACGTGTTACAGTCCAGACCTAGTGCAGTGTATGTTACATAAAAACAACTCCGGACTTACTTCTTGGATTTTCATCTTGGTTTTGATGACCTTGCGCCGGACCTCCGTCTCGTAGGTCTCCTCGACCGTCTCTACCAGGCTCTCCTCGCCATTCTCGGACATTTTGCCGTTTGGGAAGGCCACACGCGTTTTTGGACACTAACTCCGTCACTGGTTATTTCGATCTGAACGCAGCGCTCACTTGCCAAAGACTGGCGAGCATGAATCTATATTTAATTTTCTTTTGCCGCAACGCCGAACGGAAGTTTGTTGTAGTCTAGAAACTGTATTGTTTTGTTGCTTATTTTCCATTTTTTTATCCAATTTAAATTCAGTTCCTTCGAATGCTATAATTAAAGACTATGTATATCGGTTCACTGTTAGTTTGCGGTACCTATACTCAAATCTATTCACGAGATCTACGTTTAACACTCCGTCAAACAGGTATAGTAATTTTAATTATTGCTTCTACGCTTGGAAGTAATGAAGAAATGTTTCTAGGCAAGTTATTGTTTAACTGTAACATAGCATGTTTCTTATCTTCTATAAAAGTGCAAATACACAGAGGTGTATCTAGCCAAATGATGCATCAGTTTCCCTGGGCGTCACTCGTCCCTTGTAGGGAGTGCTTAAGTTTGGCCAGCTACAAAACAAAAAGCTTCTATGCCGCACATTAAAATTTCGCTTGGGCACCTATTTAATGATTCGGCAAGTATGTAGCCTTAAAATAATGCAGGTTTCACAAACAATACCGTCGGATTCATAATTTCCAAGATATAAACGCTTTTCTATGGACGGGCATAAGCAAATGCCGATATTTTTTACCACCTAGTAACTCACAATTTAAATTTTATCGAAACAATTATTTTTTATCACATATCTAGCCATAGTCTATCTCTTTAAAGCGAGGTATTATTTACTTTGATACCTTTAATATGATCGACGATATAGTGACAGGTATAGAAGAGATTTGGATTCAATAAAGGGATCCCCACTAGACGTTTCAAAAGCGCTATTAGTCGGTTAAAATTTAAAGCAATTTTGATGGCCTTTTCTAAGCGTAGAGAAGAGTGTTTCATAGTGAAATTGTTTCACACTGAAACAATTAAAATTTTTATAGGGCGCACGAATTTCTTACTTTATAATGGAGAATCGTGAGAGCCATTTATCGATAGAATCACTGGATCTTACTAAATCAAATGGCACCACTATGTTAATATTGAACCAACCTTGTTCAAATAAATTACAGTCCTTGGATGTAGCAGTGTTTTCATCTTTCAAAGCGCACTATAAAAATGAAATTCAATACTGGCTTTTAAACCATTCAGATATTCCAGGCACCATATATTGCCAGTTTAGTCAAAATTGCTCATGAGTGATGTATGACACCCACGAACATAATCTCAGGATTTACAAAACTGGCCGATCCGAAATTATTTAAGGACAACGATTTTCTTATGTCCACAGGTCTACAGTCACAGATAGACCAACAGGATATCCTGATGAACAACCATCACTAACATCCTCAGTTAAAAAGGTAAAGAAAAAAATAATAAGAAATGAAATTAGCGACGAAGAAGCTGTATGGCAAACACCATCAAATGGCAGTAAATTCACACGAATTAACAAGAACGCCTGCCGCAAACAAATGTGTATATGTTCAGTTCCAAGCCGAAAACGCTGTTTATTATGTGGTAGTGATTTTGATAGTTTTTTCGGAAAATGAGTTTTTTTAAATTTCATATTTGTGAAATAGCTCAAAAGTTACTAGCATGTTACTTTGACATTAAGAACGCATTTAATTCCACACCCTGACAGAAGATCTTGAATGAGCTAGCAAGGACTCGAGTTAAGGCTAATAAGCAGCTACCTGGGACCGCGACACATCATACTAGATTCCGGCCAAAATTCTCCCAGAAAAACAGTATACACAGCAGTGGCGGCTCATGACTTGTCAAAGAGGCAGTGCTGCTCAGGGCAGGCAAAATCGAAACATTTGTATATACTAGGGAAACGGCGGCCGAAGTGAAAATATGCGCCGCAGGCGAAAATTTTGACAATTTTCAAGGTCAAACTTAGTAAAATGATGAATTAGAAATTCGCCCAGCAAAAATATTTCATTACAAAAATAGGTTTCGTTACATACCTTTTCCCTTTTTTTTTGATACGATCAACAAAATTCTTGTCAAAAACTACTTTAAATATTTAATTATCCAAGTAGGGAGGGGGCGCCCTAGCGCCTTACCTCACTGGCTTCCACTGATTTAGCTGAATACCAAATAACGATACTATTTATTTGTATAAAAAGGTACCGAATGAAACTAGGAAAATTTTAATAATATTTTTAAATTTACATATTAACTAGCGAGTTAACTATAAAATAATACATTATACGTTTTCATGTCCCCACTTATTTAAACTTAAGCCAACCTTATTAGATTCAACACTTAGGTCACAAATAATATAGCTACGCGTAGCTATATTGTTTGTGCTTAGGTTCATTAGAAAATTATTTTGTGCCGTGTTAAAAGAACGCCGCGGGAGGCATTAAATTTGTTAATAATTTACCTAATTTTGTTTTTCGTACAGGTTTTTAGATTAAACATTTCAGTAAAAAAATTAAATATGTATAGGTATCCATTGCGAGAGTGTTTACCGTGATGCAGACAAACAAATTAAAACTTTATAGAAGAAATAAAAACGGCCGCCTCTGCCTCGCCACTTCACCCCTGGTTAACTGTACCTAATAAAGCATATTCCATAGCATTTTGAATATGATTGCTCGAATTTTCATGTTTCTTTATTTTTTCTGTAAAATGTACCAAGTCTCTTACACCTGTCTCCGACAATGTTTTATTATCTTCGAAAATGTATATAACTGCCTCACACTGAATCGGGGAAAAACTGAAACACTGACCTTTTCATTAAGTACCTCGGCGAATCTGGATAATCCAGAAAATCTTAAATTTCTCGGTGTACACATTGATCCTAGATTAATTTGGCATCAGCATGTTGATCAAACCAGTAAAAAAATATCTAAAAGCATATATGTTTTGAGGAATCTGGTTGATGCTGTTTCTAAAGACGTGTTGGTAATGACATTTCCAGTGGCGGATTTACCCTAAGGCCCGGTAGGCCCGGGCCTAGGGCGGCCAGATTTAGGGGCGGCCCCAATCGTGTCAAAAATAAATTTCATTATGTAGTCTATATGGTGGATGCTGAGAAAGGGGCGGCTGATAGCGGGGGGCCTAGGGCGGCCGAGACTGCAAATCCGCCACTGGACATTTCATTCATTAGTCCAAACAACAATATCATACGCACTACTTTCCTGGGGCCATGCGGCTGCAGTGTCAGACATTTTTAAATTACAGCGAAGAGCTGTTCGAGTTATCTCAAGGTTGCCCTATCAGGCAGATTGTCGACAAACCTTTAGGGAACTCAAAATTTTAACTGTTCCATGTCTTTATATTGTGCAGTGTTTAAAAATGACAAAAAATAATAGCAACGTTCTTATTAGAAACAATGACATACATGAGTATAATACCAGGCATGGACAGAATTTTCGGATTGACTTCCATCGGATAGAAAGGTCTCGCTTCTCTGTCAATTACTTTGCCCCAAAGTTATTTAACAAGCTTCCCCTGCCTATAAAAAATTTGCCATCAAAACTTTTTGTGAAAAAAATTAAAACCTACCTTCTAGACAGGGCATTTTACTCTATTGCAGAATTCTGTGATGCACCTATGACAATGGCAGATTTTTAATCTATTTTTTAAACTGTTAGTATCGTCTTCTGTTTGTCAAAATATGTAACTATGTTGTACTTTTGCTATTTGTTTACATTAGTTTTATTTACTTTATTATTTACACATTCGTTTTTATTAATTAATAAAAACTTAAAATTTTAAGTGAGACCTCGGTATTTATTTGTTTGATATATACTTTTCTACAGTTTATATCTTGATTTTAATTGTACTTTGTAATGTTTAATTAGGTTAAGTTATTTTAATTATAATTATATACTGACGTATGCAAACATTCTTGTAATGTAATAGCATGAATAAATACTTTGACTTTGACTTTGACTTTGACTTTGAAAACTACACATGGAAAGCAAAAAAGGGCTTTTTTATTGCATCTACAAATCCAGTCATTTCGAGAATAAATCTCTTTACTAAAGTGACGTGTGTAAGGTTTTCCTCTGCTAACACCGCCTATCTCAATAGAAATATCTGGTAATGGCCTACCTCTATTTTTCAATTCAAGTTTTTTCTCATAAGTGTATTTAAAAAATATTTTAACGTTCACTAAATTATGCACTACATCCATTTTTATGAAAGTCTACAGTCTATACCACACAGCAACCTACTAACAATAACAAGAAACAAAAACGATACAACTACAACAATCTAGACACATCAATTAATTAATAATTGTCTCTTCAAATTAGCTATATAAAACGCGCGCGAGCTTATATTTGTAAAAACCGGCAAGTACTGCCATGAATGCAGCTAAATAACTGCCAATTTTCCCTATTAAAATTCAATAGCTCATTTCTGCTAATTGGCAACTGTATCATTCTTTAGGTTGAGAAGAATAGCTGTGCACGAATAATAGCAGTCCAGATAAGGACATTCACATATCGTCGCGAGGAAATTATATTAAATTTACTGGTGAACTGTAGTCCGTCTAGAGCATACACCGGCCGGCGTCGGCGGCGTGTTCGCAGTGTATATGAGCAGAGATGGCATATATAATACAATTCCCGGCCGAAAATTGGGTGCTTTAATTTTACATTATTATTTTGAGGAATAGTTAATTATTTAGTTGAAGGATAAGAAATTAGTCAAGTAGCTTCTTCAAAATTTTGGTGGTTCTGCAGCTCTGCAGTTCTTATGTACCAGCCGTCCCTGATACACAGTGTAGTGCCGCAGGGCTTAATTCTAGGTCCTACCCTCGGAACGTGCTATGCAACCACATCCTGGAACTTGAATTTCCAAATAGAGTGACAACTATCGCTTATGTTGAAGACCAAGGAGTAATAGCCGTAGCACGTGACGAAGCTGAACTCATGTTAAAAACAAAACATACCATAGAAGAAATAAACTGAATGGAAAAAAGCTGAATTTAGCTCCAAAAAAAGACTGAACCCAATTCAAGGTCGATCACGCTTTAATAAGACCACAAAATCCCTGAAATATCTAAGAGTACCTATGGCTGGATCATGAAAACGACCGAGAAAAAATCTTAAACTTATTTAGTGCATTATCAAGACTAAAGTTAGAAGTGTCAGGGTCAAAGGAAAGTAAAAAAGCTGCAATCCGTATGTAGCAAGGTCCCAGATAAACCCACACCAGATACAAAAGATCGGCAAATTCCTCGCCAGCCAACTTTAACCTTGACGTGGCGGTTATACGCGGCCTGCACCAAATAATCTGGGTATGATTATAGAATTGTTCTTCAAAATTAAAATAGTTGGTCCGCACCAATTAAATGCAAACGTGTTTTGTTGGTGGACTGATTCAGGAAAAATAAAAATTTGCAATAACCATTCACATTCTTTTTCCCACTAGGCGGTCATGGAAATCTTGTGTTATTATGGCTGCTCTAACTTTTTTACAGAAATTCCCTTAATACGCTTTATTGTATGCCGATTTAAGATTATTTTAACATTGAAAATATTTCTGTTATCCTAATATAGGGCCTCAAAAGTGAAAAAGTACATGCTACATTTGCCACATGACGTTATACGCGTGAGAGATCGTGCTAGTTTGTTTATTTAAACTTCAATTTGATCATAAGGTATCGGAATCGGTTCAAATGACTAAAATAAATTGGAACTAACTGATACTAACCGAAAGTTGATTGAACGACTAACCAAAACTAGCCAAAAATAACCAAAAGCACCAACACGGGCTAAACCGTATCGGAACAGGTTACAAACATTAAAATAAGTTAAAACTAACCAAAACGAGCCAAATTTTAAGGACTAACCAAAACTAACCAAAGACATTAAATTTGATTAAAACATATCGGAGCCGATCCAAACTACTAATATAAATTGGAACTAGTTAAAAGTAACCGAAAGTTGATCGAATAGCTAACAAAAACTAACCAAAAGCAAATAAATGCACCAAAACGGGCTAAAATGTATCGGAACAGATTCAAAATATTAATGTAAGTTAAAACTAACTCAAATTAACCGAATATTGGGGACTAACCTAATCTAACTAAAAACATTAAAATTGGTTATAACGTATCGGAACTGGTTCAAATCACTAAAATAATTTGAAACTAACTGAAATCAACCGAAAATTTATTGAACGGCTAACCAAAACGGTTAGTCATTGAACCATCAAAAGTATCCAAAAGCACCAAAAAGGGCTAAAACGCATCGGCATAGATTTAAAATATTAGATTAAGTTGAATTTAACCGCAGTCTGGCTACTAACTTAAATTGACCAAAAACATTTAAACTGGTTATAACGTATCGTAACCGGTTCAAATGACGAAAATAATTTGGAACTAACTGAAAGTAACCGAAAGTTGATTGAATGACTATAACCAAAACTATCCAAAAAACTAAAATTGGTAATAACGTATAGGAGCCGGTTCGAATAACTAAAATAAATTAAAACTAACTGAAATTAACCGAAAGTTGCTTAAACGACTAACCAAATGTAAACAAAAGCACCAAAAAAGGCTAATTTTCAGTTAGTTTTAATTTATTTTAGTCATTTAAATCAGTTCCGATACGATATACCCAATTTTAGTGATTTTGGTTAGTCACCAAAATTCGGTTAATTTGTTTTAGTTTTAACTTACATCCATAGTTTTAATCTATTTCGATACGTTTTAGCCCGTTTTGGTGCTTTTAGTTAGTTTTGGTTAGTCATTGAACCAACATTCGGTTACTTTCTGCAAGTTCCAATTTATTTTAGTAAATTGAACAGGTTCCGATGCGTTATAACCAATTTAAACGTTTTTGGTTAATTTTAGTTAGTCGCCAAAATTCGGTTAATGTGGGTTAGTTACTTATTTTAATACCTTTTATCAGTTCCGATAGGTTTAGCCCTTTTTGGTGTTTATGGTTACTTTTGATTAGTTTTGGTTAGTCATTCAATCAGCTTTCGGTTAGTTTTAGTTAATTTTAATTTATTTCAGTCATTTGAACCGGCTCCGATACGTTATAATCGATTTTAATATTTTGGTTCATTTTAGTTAGTCACCAAAATTCGGTTAATTTGTGTTAGTTACTTATTTTTATACCTTTAATCAGTTCCGATACGTTTTAGCCCTTTTTGGTGATTATGGTTACTTTTAATTAGTTTTGATTAGTCATTTAATCAGTTTTCGGTTGGTTTTAGTTAGTTTTAATTTATTTCAGTGATTTGAACCGGATCCGATACGTCATAACCATTTTTAATGTTTTGGTTAATTTTAGTTAGTCGCCAAAATTCGGTTAATTAATGTTAGTTTTAGCTTACCTTAATATTTTTAATATGTTTCGATATGTTTTAGCCCTTTCTGGTGCTCTTGGTTAGTCTTGTTTAGTCGTTCAATCAACTGTCTGTTAATTTCAGTTGGTATTAATTTATTTTAATCATTTTAACCAGTTCCGATACGTTATAAACAATTTTAGTGTTTTTGGTTATTTTTGGTTAGTCACCAAAATTTGGTTAATTTGGGTTAGTTTTAATATATTTAATCTATTTCGATACGTTTTAGCCCCATTTGATGCTTTTACTTACCTTTGATTAGTCGTTCAATCAACTTTAGGTAAAATTCAGTTAGTTCCAATTTATTTTAGTCATTTGAACCGGTACCGAGACGTTATAAGCATTTTTAATGTGTTTCGTTAGTTTTGGTTAGTCTCCAAAATTCGGTTAATTTGGGTTAGTTTGAACTTACTTCAATATTTTTAATCTATTTCGATGCGTTTTAGCTCGTTTTGGCGTTTTTGGTTAGTTAGTCGTTCAATCAACTATAGGTAAAATTCAGTTAGTTTTATTATATATTTTAGTCATTTGAACAGGTTCCGGTACATTATAAGCAATTTTAATGTGTTTGGTTAGTTTTGGTTGATCGCCAAAATTCGGTTAATTTAGGTTAGTTTTAACTTAACATTTGAAATGTGTTCTGATAAGTTTTAGCCCGTTTTGGCGCTTATGGTTAGTTTTGGTTAGTGGACCAATCAACTTTCGGTTAGTTTCAGTTAGTTCCAATTTTTTTAGTTATTTGAACCGGTTACGGCACGTTATAATCATTTTTTTTACGTTTTAGCCCGATTTGATGCTTTTACTTACTTTTGGTTAGTCGTTCAATCAACTTTAGGTAGAATTCAGTTAGTTCCAATTTATTTTAGTCATTTGAACCGGTACCGAGACGTTATAAGCATTTTTAATGTTTTCGGTTAGTTTTGGTTAGTGCCAACATTCGGTTCGTTTTGATTAGTTTTAACTTAATTCAATTTTTGTAACCTGTTCCGATACGTTTTAGCCCGCTTTGGTGCTTTTGGTTAGTTTTGGTTAGTCGTTTAATAAACTTTCGGTTAGTTTCAGTTAGTTCCAATTTATTTTAGTCATTTGAACCGATTCCGATACGTTATAATCGCTGGAATGAGCATTAAACAACATTTATACATATCTTTCAGGATCAGGGGGTAATTTAATTAATGATTTTTCGCCACCGCTTCTAGTAGAACAATTCAAATAAAGGCACTTATAACCAGGCATTTTTAACAAAAATAAAATAAAGATTAATTATTTTTCGTAACACTCTCGGACTAAACCAAAAGACTCGCGTGGCTCGCGTTTAGAATCACACTAGACCTTGCCCTGACTAATTCTTGGGATGGCTGGCCATCCCAAGGAGGCGGAGCTTTATACGAATTCTTGTTTCATGCGTTAGGTGGGAGGTTTCGCATCTGGTGTGGGTTTATCTGGGGCAAGGTTTCAATTAGAATCTGCAGTGCATACTACACAATATTCGCTATGTGCAATATATGTGTGATATCTAGTAGCATTTTTATACATTACCAAATACGATAAAAGGTCACTTTTGAGTCTAGCACCGAAGTGTCGAGGATCGAAAAAAGCTGTGAAAACAGTTTGATAGGAAATTTTTAGGGGATGTGGCCGGGGTAAAAAGAAGATCCTGGACGAAAACGGGACCCTGTACCCCCCTCCGTTTGGCCCGTGGGAAGGAGGAGAAGGAAAATTTTAAATAATTTCAGGAGAACGGGAAGAGGTACGGGGTCGAAATTTTTATGGTAGGTGCGCCCCATAGGGAACCACCTTAGATCATACTGGGGGGACCGGGGCTTTAATTTAAGGGGGGATTTTGGGGGAAAACCCGTTCCCGTATAGGTAAAGTGCTGAAATTTTCAGGGGATGTAGCCGGGGTAAAAAGAGGATCCTGGACGAAAACGGTACTCCCTACCCTCCCCCCGTTTGGCCAGGGGAAGAGGGAGAAGGAAAAACTTAAATAATTAGTTTCGGGGGAACGGGCAGAGGTACGGGGTCGAAATTTTTATGTTATGTGCGCCCCATGGGGGGGGGGGCTCTAATTTGTTTTTCGCCCGTATCTCTGCAACGAAGGCTCGGATGACAAACGATAACCCCGCTTGTTGTTTTCACTTCTGTCGTGTGGTCTAAAGCTCAATGAATATATTTTTTAGGAAAGCCTTGACGAGAACCTACGCCAAAAACTGTATTAGAAGACACTTTGGAAACAATGGTGTTTTCTATACAGAGTGAGCTAGTTGAATTTAAATTTTTCGTCACCTCGAGTTTTGACACGGCCGACACCACATAATATTTTACTAGGAAAACGGACTTATCTGGAGCAACCAAACTCTCGTACATTAAAAAGGGGGAATATAGGCGGAACATACCAAAAAATCGCATCGATATGATTGAAAATGCCTAATTGGTGAATTTTGGATTTTCATTTTGAAACGAGCGCGCGAAAAGTAAGACTTCGCACTCATTTTAGTGTGAAAAATTCCACTTTAACGCACTAGCGCGAAAAGTGGTATACTTTCCGTACTATAGTGTGAAAAATTGCTTTTCTTGAGAAAATTGGTATAATCATTTAATAAAATGCAAATTATTGAATTAAAATTTATTCAAGACATAACAAAAAATTCAAATTTATGATTTAATTATGTTAACCACGCAATTTTTACAGTTCTCTAAACTTATCCTGGATGAAAATTGTTGATTAGAAATGGAACTGTTGATCAAAATATTCTCAGTTGCAGCTTCTTTGACTGGCTGTGTACTATAGCAACCGTTATTTCTCCTAATATCTTTAACGCTGTTTTTCGCTTATTTTCCAAGCAGTTCTCCACATATCCCTCGGCCACAGTGCCAGACTTTCAACCGCCGCCGTGACGTTTGAGTGTCAAAATATTTGCTCCCGAATCCGCAAAAGGCGACGCAGATGATCTCTGAAGCAATGTCCTGTGTAGCTAGCTATAGTTCCAAAATGTTTATCACGACGAGTAATTTAATGAGAATACTTTTTCTGTATTGAAAAAAAATCGATTGTTAAATGCCCGCGGGACGTAGCCGGTCATATTTTCGAATTATTTCCAATAAATTGATCCCTTTGATGGAACCACAGTTAACGACAAATTGTCGGGTATGTTTTGTTTTAGTATGGGGTATAGTAATCAAGTAAATGTCACCTTTGTCTGCAACGTCTTCAACGGCCATTCGACATAGCTCGCCTCTTCTACACCTCCCTGCAATTCAGATGATTAACGCAACCTTCATAAGCAAAAAGTCTTCATCGTTGGCATTGGTTAAAAAAAATATTCTCTTTGGAAGATGCATTTGAATTTTTGGCAATATACCCTTCGATTGCCTCTTCAAAAACGTAACTGCTTATATCGATATTTTTCTCTTTGGACAATATAGTCCTCAACATTGAATATTCGCTCCAAAGTGACGATTACTTTTATTCCTTTGACTTCTGCTGGAGGTACATCAATAAAACATTCTCGGTGGGATGCCACACTTTCATCTCACTTTTCAAAACGTTTATATGGATTTTCAGACCCGTAGGTAAAAGTGAATCTCTTGCTAATATCACAGATTCTTCTACATCGGACGCAGTGGCGTAGCTACCGGGTGGGCCAGGGGGGGCAAGGCCCCACGGCGCCAAGAGAAATTAGGCGCCGCTCCGAATTTATAAATATGCTAATGCTAACAATGCTCATGAGCTTAACTGAGTTTTTAAATTAATTAAATTATAATACAATCAAAGATTAAAGAGCAAAATATGTATTAAACTTTTTACCCAACCAATACATTTTGTGTCAGGTATTTATTATTTATTCTATGTGGAATAAAAAGATATATCCCGGCGGCTTATTTACACATCCTCGCATACAATGGCACCAGGGTGCTGAAATCGGTTAGGTTTTGTAAGCGTTTGTAGCGCTACAAAAGCTCACTGATTTGGAGACCTGGTACACGCTGTTATATAATATTTCACTTTTCGCATGGCCCTCGGCTCGCTTCGCTCGCTACGGCGGCTCCTAACCTAAAAAAATAAAAAAAAGCAACGGGGTTTAAACTCGGGCCGCCGATAGCCAAAGTTCACTGATTTGGACACCTGGAATACGCTGTAATATAATATTTCACTTTTCGCATGGCCCCCCGCTCGCTTCGCTCGCTACGGGGGCTCCAGATAAGGAAACTAACCAGATGCTAACCCATACTAACCCAAGACATGCCCAAAATCAAGAAAAAAACTGTTTAGAAACCTAACCTAAAAAAATTAAAAAAAGCAACGGGGTTTAAACCCAGGCCGCCGATAGCCAAAGTTCACTGATTTGGGCACCTGGAATACGCTGTTATATAATATTTCACTTTTCGCATGGCCCTCCACTCGCTTCGCTCGCTACGGGGCTCAAGAAAAGGGATCTAACCAGGTGTTAAACCAAGACATACCCAAAATCAAGAAAAAAAAACCGTTTAGAAACTTAATCTAAAAAAAAAATAAAAAAAAGGCAAGGGGGTTTGAACCCAGGCCGCCGATAGCCGCCGAACTGAGACCTAACCACCTAGACCTCTCGACCACGAGGCTTTCGCCGCAAATTGATTGCATCGTGAAGACATGGCGCGATTAGGTGCCCAAATCAGTGAGCTTTTGTAGCGCTACAGACACTTACAAAACTTAACCGATTTTAGCACCCTGGTGCCGTCGTATATTAGGATGTGTAAATATGCATCCCGGCGCGGCGGCATTTGGTACATGCAAATTTGTAAAAACGGTGCGTAAGGCGGCATGTGACTTCAAAGACAAAAATTCCGAAAATTTCGGTCGTTAAAAGTCTGTGTTTTTCTGAGATTCGTATTTAGGAGGTACCATTAGCCAGACAAGTCTAAATAGCCTAGTAATACTAAGCATAGAAGATGAATTTGTCCAAAAATTAATTTTGATCAAATAATCTATCAATTTACGTCGATTTAAAACCGAAGAAAGACTCCAATGTTTAATTAATTAATTAAGGTTACAGATGTTTAGTTTACGTTTGTATTTAAATATGTATGTACCTGTTGATTGGTTGCCGTTTATATATTTTATATTCATATTCCTGTAAATAAAAAATAGCGTGTGCACTATGGGCGCATATCAGATGTGAAACTTCTTAAACTTAAACGCCCTAGCCTGGGATTTGATTAAAAAGTAGTTTTTTTTTAAATATATCACTCAATCATCAGGGTCTTTTCCTCTGATGGTACCAGGTTCAGTAGGTTTCGGTTGGTTGTCAAGAATTAACAAAAAAGGAAAGCCTAAATGAAAAAAAAAACTATTCCCCATAAAAGTTCCGCTTATGTCTTGACAAGGTAAAAGAGGAAACCCCATATTTTTATCTTGTAAACTAACAAAGATATCACAATAATTATACGCCCTAGCCTTATACCTTAACGGATTTGGTTAAAAAGTTGTTTTTTTTTTAAATATATCACTCAATTAACAAAAAAGGAAGGCCTAAATGAAAAACTATTCTTCATAAAAGTTTCGCTTATGTCTTGACAAGGTAATAGTGCAAACCCCATATTTTTATTTTGTAAACTAACAAAGATATCATAATAATTAAACGCCCTAGCCTTATACATATCTTAACGGATTTGGTTAAAAAGAAGTTTTTTTAAATATAGGTATCACTCAATTAACAAAAAGGGAAGGCCTAAATGAAAAAAACAACTATTCTTCATAAGTTTCGCTTATGTCTTGACAAGGTAATAGAGCAAATCCCGTATTTTTATCTTGTAAACTAACAAAGATATCACAATAAATGTCCGTGACCGTTTTCCGTTCCCTGCCAGCTCGCCCGTCGTGTGTCGGGATCGCGATCTTCCAATTTTACTCCCGGCGCGCGTTAAGAAGTGTCACTTTAAAAATAGACGTTTAATATTATGATGTATTATTTTTTGATTAATTTGCGTATATACACAAAATATAGGTTTTTTAGGCGCCAGCGGATAGGCTTGCCCCCCGGCGCCCACATTTCTAGCTACGCCACTGATCGGACGTAATAGTTTCAGTATTCTCGATGTCTGAATCACAATTTGTACGAATTATAGCTTGTCAAGTTGACTGACACCAACAAAAATATTAAATAAATAACATCCTATCACCATAACAATCCATCTTATCCATCAGACTTGATATTTTATAAATTCATTTCATAAGATAAGTCGCCCGAGGACGTACACATCTATTAATACCCGTGGTGCATACAAACTTTTATGTCATACTAGTTCCTTATTGCATTCACAATATGTAAATATTTAAAAAAATACGAATTCAATTCAATTATTTGAGTCCATAAAGTGTTAACATGGCGGTGGATGGATTGTCATCGATTGCAAACGAATTAAAAAAGTTGAATAAACAAGAACTAATCAATTATATAGTGTTTAGGAAAGTGCCGGATAGTACTTCGTCCTTTAGTGAAAGTGCAGTAAAGTTTCTAGTGAGAAATTCGGAGCAGGATGTGTTTTATGAGTCGCAATCCGATCATATTACGTCGGAGAAGGCTGTGGCTTGCTGTGAGGTTGCATGTATACATCTTAGAGCGGACCTAAAGGTTGCCAAAATGGATGCTGGTTCCCAAAGGAGACTTGTCCAGGAACTAGAGAAGTCAAATGAACAACTTAACGTAATAAACACGCTCTTAAAATCACAGCACGAAAGTGAGGTTAAACGGTTAGCCGCAGAATCAAAACAAACATTTATTCACGATGTTAGGGGGCCCACACCTATCGGCTCGGGCTACGAAATTCAAGATTCCGAATTTCATAGATGCGGGCCGTGATACTATTCCGCAAGCGCCACCACCACCACTCGTCACCGACCAGCAAAAGGTAACAAGATCAAGTCGTACCCAGCGTGGACTGCCGAGTCTCCAAACAGTTCAAACAGCAGTAGGAATGGAAGATTCATCGAGGATGCATAATGCAGGTTCCCACGTACAGCAATTTACACGATTTAAACCAAACATCACTTCTCAGGCAGTGGCGAGCGCGGTCTTGAAAGCTAAATCGCATCAAGTTATTGGTGAGCTAACTAACTCAGACCAAATACAGGATAGCTCTTCTTGGTCTATTGTTAGATCTAGGAGACCTCGGCAAAAAACCATTGTAGGTACTGGTTTAAATTGCAAATTAAAGGCTTCACCTGCCTTTGTTTACTATCATGTATTTCGATTAGACCCAGCTTGCACTGAGCAAGATTTAAATCATATTTATGCACAATGTTCCCCGAAGTGACATGCCAAAGACTCGACTCTAAGTATCCCAACGAATACTCATCCTTTAAGGTGGGTGTTTTTCAAGATCATTCAACTGACATCCTGGACCCTAATTTGTGGTCAACCGGTACAAAAATTAACAAGTTTTTTCACTTGAAAAACAAAAACATGAACCCAAAATAATTGGCTCCCCGAGAGTAAGCAACAAAAAAACTTTGAATGTATTTCATGTGAATATTCAGGGTTTAGCCAATAAATCTGACGAACTCTCGCTTTTTGCGAATGAGCAATTGTACGATGTAATATGTATAAGCATTGTATAAAAAGAAATAGTAGGATATTTCCTGTGCTGAGTTTTCTCCCACAGTTACCATCGAGACACGGACGTCCCCATCTATATTACAAGACGGAAACTAATTTAGGCGAGACATAAGAAGATTGTTGACATAATGGTGAATGAGTTTTCATTGTTATTCAGCGGGTAGATTTGATTGCCAATAGAGGACTCTGACTCCGAACTGAAACTTAATTCGGGGTTGCCAATGTGCCGATTTTTTAGTTGGAGTTGTCGAAGAACGATAAATAATGTTCTTGGAGGTTTCCCGTAGAAATGGGAGTAGGTTAGGTATTTGTTTTTGTTTTCTTTCTCATTCGTTCAGCGCGCCTTGTAGCTTTTCCACGAGTGTGTGTTGCGGTTGTGTTACTGTGTTAGTAATTATTTCATGTGATTTTTCACACTGTTTTTAATTAATTTAGTGCAAAATGTCTGTGTATGTTTACACAAACTTCAAAAACTCAAAGTGGCGTAACCCATCGGTCACTTACCACCGGTTTCCGTCCATAAATCGCGTTGGGGAGGAACATTTTAATAAGTGGGTGATTAATTGCGGTAAGTACATACTTAAATCAAAGACAATTCACAGGGAACTGTGGATTGTCTTTGCTTAAATTGGTCATATTGCTTTTTATCCATTAGGTAAATAGGTAGCAACAACAGGCACGCCCCGTGAGTATTTTCACAGGTGGGGCAAAACTTGTGGGCAACTAATAATGTCATCGTAACAAGCAAAATACCTTTTTTAAAACTAAGGAAAACCAAATTTTAATTATATGTTGAATCTAGAGTCTATTAAATCTACACGTGTGGGGTGCGGGCGTAATTAAATGTAAACAGAAACAGAAGTTTATGAAAATACAATGTGTATATTTCAGCATTGTATAAAAAATACAATCATTTCAACCAATTAGTATATGCCTAACCCAAATGTTTTGCAATAGTAGCCATATTTTCACCTAGCGGTTCGAGGGGTCAATCGGTGACGTCGCCCCGCACGTGATATATGAGAACGGCCGTCGACATAATATATTATACGCTGTGTCTAGACTCCCGGTACCGGTATCCGAATAAATCCCGGTAAAATGATGACGTATATATAATGACGTAAAAATGTACCGGTATTTATATCAAGCTATGCTAGCCTCCCGGTACCGATGTCCGCATAAATCCCGGTATGTATTGATGACATAATATTCTGCCGGTGTTTCTATTAATCCCGTTAAAGGTCCTTTACAGGCGTAGCCGACTATATCAAAGTCGGCCTCTCCTATTGGTCGATCCGCATGACCCTCCGCTCGCTTCGCTCGCTACGGGGACTCAAGGAAAGGAAACTAACCAGGTGCTAACCCAATCTAACCCAAGACATACCCAAAATCAAGACAAAAAACTATTTAGAAACATAATCTTAAAAAAAAAGCAATGGGGTTCGAACCCGTGCCGTCCAGGTGAGACCCAACTATCTACACCTCTACACCACGAGAGCTCTTGCGACAAATTTATTGCATCACGAAGACATATTGTAATATGAGAACAAAATCTACCGGGATTATTGTAAATACCGGTAGACCATTACGTCATCATACCGCCATTATATTTTACTGGGATTTATTCGGATACCGGTACCGGGAGGCTAGACACAGCGTATATTATATTTGCCTCTTTTTATAATAGCACAGGGCGAATGTTTGTTTCTGTCCATTTTTATTGGCATATAAACTTTTGAGGTGAAATACGGCCGTGCTGATTGATGTTATCCTTGTATTCTTATTATATAACAATGATGATACGTACAGGGTGCGCAAAAACTTGGACATTTTCAAAAAATCTTCTTTTAAAACCGATGTAATTGTTCAAAAAAAGTCCAAACAACAAACAATTCATTTTTATTATGTTTTTGGTTAATCTAGTTTTTTAGTTATGCCCCTAGTTTCTACCTACAAAAAAGTTATAAATATTATTTTGTTTTTAAAAAATCTCAACAATCTCTAAGTTTATTGAGACTTTACGCTCTAAATTTTGTTATGCCAAATAAGTCTTTCGCAAAAATAATTTAAAAAATTATAGGTACAGGGTGATCCCTTATAATGTCGCCCCGCCCCCTTTAACTTTTTAATTTTAAGTGTCCCAAAAAAAATTAAAAGTATGGTTATGTCGGTACTCAAAATAGTTATTTTAGTTACA
>MU181919.1:703693-754304 GCA_016904865.1 Pissodes strobi
TGGTAATAGAGAGCAAGCCATGAAAAGTAACTTTTCCTCCACATAAAATATGCTGTTTTTTCTTCAAATGTCGACAAATTAATGCAAAAATATCTCTTTTTAATAGTAATAATAATAATTATTATCAAAGATAAGTTGGTTTGCAAGGCGGCTTAGACCCACAGGTCGTTGCTATAGTAATGTAACATAAAGCTGTCACTGGACACTGTCAACAATAATTATTTTTTTAAAATTGCGTCTCCGATTGCGTTTTAATTCCGTATTGATAAGCAGTTATTGAGTAAGTTCGATTAAGTTAATAACCAATTTGTTCCTAAATTAGTGATTTTTAGAAATGCAGTGCACAAATTGAGTGACAAATACAAATTTTAGTTTAATAATTCTTGAGTTGTTGACGCTTGCTTTGTTGTTTGTTTGTATCTATGTTGCTATGGTAACACTTTTACCTCCGCCGGCGGAAAAGTGAAAAGTAAAGCTCCGGCGGAGGAAAAATGAAACTTCACGGCCGCCTACACAGTCGAGTAATGACGGATTTACTGACGTTTGAAGAAAAACATAATTTCATTTGTTTGTGGTATCTCTAACCACAGATCTATATAGCTACGCAACAGATACCTCTTCCAATGCTTTTTACGCGGGGCCAAAAATGTTCACCGGCTTTCGCGAGCGGGTGAACCAGTCGTCTAGGAACGGGTCGGTGCTGCCAAGTTATCACGTCGAACAATATTCCGGCTGACTTTCTGACCCGCTCAAATCATCGAGTTTTATTATTAATATTTATGTATCAAATTAACACAAACATATTTTTTTAGAAAAATACGATTTTTAGATTTTTTATTAAGTATGATAGTTTATTAATAGTAAAACAAATGAAACGGCAATTTAAATGAACAAAATTAAATGGTACTTTGACATGTCGATAAACATTTCAAAAATTCCTTTGATCTTCGAAACAAAATCCTGCCTGATAATATTATTACTTAATACAAATAAGAGATATTACAGTATAAGTTAACAAAAATTGTAATGACCTTTTACACCGATATTTAAGGTGAGTTTTAGCCCATGTTCAAGCAAACACCATTCACTAAATCTGATAATGAACTTTAATTTGACATAATATAACATACGATTGCCAAGAAAATGAGTAATACCATAATGTGATATGGAAGGTAAACTACAGTTCGCGACTTGGCAACACGGCGGGGCAAAACACGTCTAAATAGGAAAATATTTAAGTTTATTGCATTTATTGGCGAGCGACACTTTTAATATCGGAGTAGGCATCTGTTGCGTAGCTATATAGATCTTTAACGCACGTTGCATAAGTGGTGTACAAATAGCTGCAGCATAATTATCGGAAGTAATTGCACAAGTGCATCAAAATTACCGATAATTTTGCATGACAGCGTGTTGTCTAAAAACTGCACGAGTTCATTTTCATATTTTGAGAAAGGGCCCGACACCAAAGGTGGAGGGCTCTTTTTACAAAATATGAAAATGACCGAATGCTGTTTTTCTAAGACAACACGCTTCGAATGCAAAATTATCTGGTTATTTTTATGCACGAGTGTAATTCGGGGGAATATTTCCCGAATCTGGACATGGTTTCAAAAAATACAGTTTTATTCTCTTTTTTTAATTTAAAAACGTACATGTAACTGTAAACAAAAGAAAGGGACGCAAAAATACGATTTTTTAATCCGAAACGAGACATTTTTAATAATATATATTCACATGACTTTGACGTTATTTATAAATTGTCGCTGTCATCGTAAGTTTACAATGGAATTACTATAGATACGTACGATGCAATTATCGCTGTGCTCTTTCGGTTTCTACAATGCAATTATCGCTGTAATTTTCCGAGAATTGCACTCCTCTAATGGGATTTTTTATACATGAGGGAAATATTCCTGTAAAGTTCTTATTTTATAGCATAGGCAAGTTTTGGCTGTATGAGAAGCCAATGTTTCCTCCAACTTGAGCAATATATTAGACCCAGTGCGCTCACCAAAATCCTCTTTAAATTTATTTTTCCACAAATTAGATACATCCTTTTTTGTTGGTATGTAGTGCCTATCAAACGCAAAGATTTCATACTCGTCACCCATTTATTCCATTTCATCCATACAATAAGTATGGTAAGCTGCGGCTGTAGAATAACCTCTATTAAGCAGATCCAGTAATTTTTGTTTAGCTGTTGATCCCAAAGGCCTCTCACGAAGTGCTTCAATATCATTTATTCGATGATTATGTGTTAAACGAAATTGTATTAAACAAGGCCATTCTACTGAAGTTACGGATTTTATAAGAGACTTGGGCCTTTATTGTAATAAAAATTTTGGCTTGACAATCAATATTCCTCGACTTTTTTGTTTAGTTCCTGTTGATTTAACTTTTGTAGCCGTATTTAAATGACACCTATAAATACGTTTAAAAACATTCCTCCGTGCAGTCGTGAGAACTTTAAATGTTTTTTCAATGATCCAGGTTTCTCTAGTTACAGCTTCCATATCAGATACCCATTTCTAAAGGAAAAGTACGAATTAGGCTTAAGTATTTGTATTAACTCATTTTCTTCCAGTGATGCACCAATGCACCATCAACTATAAACCCAAAATGTTGAGTTTAATCAGTTTATATTTTCACAAAAAAAAAATAATTTACCACGTTCTTAAAGCGGACTAAAGTTCTGAAAACACTACTTCTTCTTCCATTTAAAAAATGAAGTTACCCGTAATACAGAGCTGGGCAAGCTACTTAAAAAAAAGTAGCTAAAACTACAAGTTACAAGCTAATACAAATTGTAAGTAGTTAAGTTACTTAGCAACTTAACTAGCTTTTAAGAAAGTAGCTAAGCTGCGTTATGCGTGAATGTGTTTATATCGAGTTCCTCTGGAGAATAAAGAGATTTTAGAGACACAGACAACTTCAAACTAGACAGTATTTTTTTGAAAAAAAAATGTAGCTTTAGGAATAAATATAACTTTACCTATCAAAACTAGCTTAAGCTACTAAAAGTAGCTAGCTACTTTTTCAAAATAGCTTATGAATGCATGGAGCTAAATTCTGAAAGTTACCTACTTTTAAAAAAAATAGTCTAAATAAATTATTAGTTACCAAAAAAGTAGCTAAGTTAGTAGCTTAACTACTTGGTAGCTAGCTACTGCCCAGCTATACCGTATTATCACAAAAAACGGTAAACTTGGCAACATTGCAAACATGGCCAGTGAATTAGGCATCATGAAAAAACCCTTGAGGGTGATCTTCAAAATAATTGACCATTTCTATAGTTAACGGCAACCCCGAATAAAAAGCCTTTTAAAATAAAGAAAAATTCCCTTATTTCTAAAACGGCGTTGACCCTTATTACTGTTTACGGTACAAACTGACTTTCACGTTATGTCCTTAACCCTTATATTACCTTAATATAACGGGATCTACCTATTACGAAATATAAGGAATAGGTAGAGATTGACTCTATTTTAATAAATCGCCCCAAATATAACCGGAAAATAACTTATTCGATCAAATGAAAAAAACTGAAAAACTAGCGAGCTTTCATGAAACAAAAATTAGCTATCCTCTGATCGTGTTTTGTAATCTTACCTACTTACTTATACTTACAATTAATTAGGTAATATAATTTTTTACTCACGTCCAGATATTCTTTACTAGCTAGTTTGCAAAGGATTTTATCGTTGCTTTTGATGCTCTTATAATCATAATCATTTGGCAATTCACGCATTTTGCAATTTATTTCAAAAAAGCCCTATGATAGATCACACAATTTTACAAATCAGCAAAAATTAACAAATGCAAGTGGAGTGTAAAAACCTTTTTTAAATTCATTATTTTATCTTCTTTATTCATTATTTCACACAATGAATTTTAATTTCAAAAAAGGACCCCAGGAACTATTCAATTGTTGCTTTAAGAGGCTATGTAAACAGCAGACGTATCAGGCAATCTTGGGCGGCGGACTCGTCTCCTAAATATGAAATGTGTTTCGGGCATTGGCGGAATTAATCGAATGGATAACGCGTCTTCTGTTTACAAATATGCACCCCGGCTGACGGATCGCAACTTGTTATTTAGCCTTTGTAAATCTTGGCAACATCGCATTAAACGTCAAACTATTGACGGGCGGGGTTGGGGTTTACCTTTTTTTTTACGTATATGGGGTTTACGCGCTAGTGCTTTGCCATAGCAATAGCATCATACAATGTACGTCTATTAAATTGTCATACACGGTGCCCGTCAAAAAGGTATCAAACATAGAGTAAAAAAAAAATAATTAAAATTGATTCATCAGGAAAAACATTGTAGGAGAGGCTACATTTGAGATGTAACTTGTGTGAAGCACAAGAAAAACATGAAATGTGACACTCATAAAATTAAAAATACTTGAAAAAAATTTTTGGGAACATTAAATTAAAGAACTTAAATATATTAGCGAAAAGGCTCTTTGATATGGCATCGATTTTCACTAAATTAAGAAATTTGACCCATTTCCAGTTAAAATATATTGAAAAATGGATATTTTAGAAAAACTTTTGATAGCTGTTACTTTCTTTTCAAACACGACATGTCAAAATTATATACGGTAATATTGACAGCTCTCAAAAGTGAGAGTGTGGCAGATATTTCAATTACTTTAGTTGATTGCGGTGGCCTTTGACTATTCAAAGCAGTATTTCTTCATGCTCCAACAATAGCAATTGTTTTTTTCTTGCGAAATTAGTGCTTACCAAGCTCCTCATATGTTGCATAACTTTTATTAAAAGTCAAAAACTACAGGGCGTTCTATTTTCGAAAACGTAACTTCGTCTTTCCACTTAGTTTGGAGCTACCCTGTATAATTACAAGCATTTTAAAACTGCGCACTAGAATTTTGGCTAAATAAATTTTATTTAATCATTGCAGATGAGCCTAATAGTAGAGTTAGAAGAAATCTGAGCTATCTTTTTTAATTTACACAATCCTTAACTTTATTTTTCTTAAGTCTCGTATTTGGAACACTGGTCTACAATTTCGAGTGGAACCGAAACGACGTACCGTAAAATATTCTGAGAGTTCCATTCAAGATCATTACTTAATATAATAATACTCAATTATTCTCTCTCTGTATAACCTAGTTTTATTTAATAAGGAATTGAAAAATTTTAATAATACATGGGGATTGAATCGCTCACAACGGGACATCCTGTAATCTACAAAGATAAGAAAATAAACTACTTCTTAAAACAAAAACAATTTTTATTTCTAATAAACTTGTCCAAGTTGCTTTAAAGATTTTAGAGAAATGGAGATTTATGAAACACGCTATGCATACATTTGCTGCTTCCAATACCGGAGATACTGAAACCGTCCTGTTGTAATTAATGATGTCTAGAATTGCAGAAGGAAAATAATTGATTTGATTATAAGGAAAAATCAGAGCAAAATGTTAATTATTACAATCTCTTTGTTGCCACCACAGCGGAATATTGAAAATTTTATGATTATATAGCAAGTAGGTGTCCAGATAAAAAGCCAATAACAAATCGAATGAAAATATTTAATTTGGCACACTTGGACGCAAAATGGCACAATTTCACTGTGGTCAATAGTACAATGATAAATATTCTAGGGCAGACTATTATGAGCCCAAATGCTAAAAAAAAAACGAGATCCCTACTAAAGAAAAAAAAAATTACTAAAGGGCGTTCTGAAAAAAAACTAACGGAATCACGATGAACAAAAACCTTAGATATTTGCAAATATATCCTGCTATAACTTTTACTTTGACCGAAAATGGTAAACAAAACATTAGTCCAAGTATGAACGTAGTAGTGACTAAATGTCTGCTTTACAACACTGGCCATAACATTTATGCAACAAGTGTTGGTCACAACATAGCCACAGCCAACACGTTATACATTCAATTGTCAAGAAATTTAGATAACATAGCGAGGCTGATAATACTTCTAGGCCTTACTGTACGAAATTATTTATTTCACGTACTTGAAGAACAATTTCAGGCAATGTGAAAAGTTGGTAACCTGTTTCAGCCACTGTAACGGTTTTTCGATAGTTGTGTTGTTAAGGAATTAATTAATAGGGGGCCTGGTTGAATCAATCTCTGGGTTTATGAGAAGTACTAAAGCAGTCATTTAATCACTTATTTACTATATATGAATATCCTTTACTAATAATACAAATAAAGAATATAAAAAGTTACATTTATCTTGTAGACGAAAATTTTCGCGAAAGGTCACTTTTTAATAAAATATCTTCATAAAAAGTGGACATGCGAATTGTCATACACCCTAACGTCACTAGTTAACATTCTTATAAAAAAATCCAATAAACTGATACATAAATAGTAAAAATCATCCAAAAATAGTCGATATATTTTTCAATAAAATTCAGAGTTAAAAGTCACTAAACAAGTTTAGGGGTTTTCACTCAACAAAGCTTCTTTTAACTGTTCCGGCCTGAAAACTCCCCTTTCAGTAATAATACCGGCAATCAAAGAAGCTGGAGTTACGTCAAAAGCTGGATTCCAACATTGAATTCCTAAAACAATATTTTACATATTAATGGTAATAAGCACAGTATCTCTTAAATATAAAATAATAGCGTTCAAGAAAACTACACAACGTTTAGGATGGCTCGTTCCTTTTTGATTTCATATTAATATCTTTAGTACCTAATATATATAAATTTGTTTTGCTGGTACAGTACATTCTATCTGTCAACAGTACAACTATTCACATTAGTGCTGGGTTCGGGGATCGATATTATTTTGGCCCTTTCAGTGAAATTTAAGTTAAATTCACAGGAGCTATGGAAGAGATGCAGTGTGGGTTTTGTACCCAAACTTGTTATCTTAACGAGAGTAAAACACTTTTGTTTGGATGTGCATGTGATAATTGCAAGAAAATCGTCTTCACAGGAGATTAGATACGCAATTGCTAAAACTAGAACCGTCTTAATATGGTGCACGGATTGCATAGATAATTTCTCTAAATTCACATCTGAAGGCAATTTGGAGAATTCTGGAGGGACTGATGATTCCGGAGTGTCCACACAGTTACCGAATCTTTAATTGACACTACAAAACGTCTTCTAAATGAAGCATTGGAAGGTATAGAAGAACGCCTTCAAAACAAAGTGGAAAATTTGATCAAGAAAGTGATCGACAGCAATAAGGACCTAGTAAGATTTTTGTTGCAAAATAGAAATGGAAATCTGAACACTTAGGAAGTTCGTGAAAACGTAGCAGCGCCGCCAGCACCACCTCCGCTTTTCCCGCACAGCCAACAAACCACGGACAGCAGAAATATTCTAGAACCAGCTATTAGGAGTAAGGAGAGACAGGTAGATGTTGCCAAATCTTCATCTTCTTCTTCGTGTGTCAAAGGAGCAATGGTGGAGAAACGTCATTCAGACAATGACAAGGTAAATAATAATAAACAAGGAATCGGCTGGGACCGGGAACCAGAATCATCTGCAGCAGGGATTTACTCTGGTACAAAATCGAAAGCGTACAAATCGAACCCTAATTTTGGGAAAAGATGACTTTCAAGGTGATGATAATTTTGCACGTTAACAGATAAGGAATATTTTTATCTCGGACGCGCTAGAATGGGTGTAATGCCTAGTTTTATTGAAGAGCACATCAAGAAACAGTGCCCTCAGATTAGAGACGTTAAAGTTGAATCTTTGCCGATTGGAGGTGAGACTATTTCTTTTAAAATAAGCATCAATGGGGATAGGGATCGGCAAGACAAGAAATCTTGTCTTGACAAGCAATTTCTTGTCTTGTCTTGAAATATTTTCAAGAAATAAAAAAAAATCTTGTCTTGACAATTTCTTGAGAGTTGGTGTCTTGTCTTAAGTCAAGAAATCTTGAAAATTCTTGACATCTTGACAAGTCGATTCTTGATACATTGACAAAAAGGGAAACCCCGTTTAAAAGTCGGGATGAGATTTGATGTAATGTTTATGCTTTATGCCTGGAATCGAGGGTCACGCGGTCAGGATAGTGTTGTTTTACAGTTTGTTGCTTCATATGTGTTGACAAATTATTTTTTTTCTTAATTTAAAAAAATTTACGTAAATTCAAAATTTCTGTACGCCACTGAAGTAGATCCGCTTAGCAAAGTTCTTTTTGATTTTAATATCTTAGGTCATAACATATACAAAAATTATAAAAAAAATCCTTTGCAAATAAAGTCATTAAGCATTAAAGCCCACAAGACATAGTTTTACCAAAATTAAAGTATCAATTTTAATTTTGTCCGTATTGACCTGATTTTTTAATAGTCAATATTCCGACCCCTTTCAAATGCTTTTTTGGCAATTTTTACATATTTATTTCATTTGGCCGATTTGGCCTCCCGCCACTGAAATAGACTCGCTTTGCAAAGTACTTTTTGGTCCCAATACCTTAGGCCATATCCAAAAATTATAAAAAGACTGAAAATAAAATAGTAATTTTTTACATAATAATTCTTTATCCTACCATTAAAAATGTTTCAGTGCTTTGCTTTTTTTTCCAATAAACTAGCGAACAAATGAGTTTTTTTTATATTTTCAAGATATTTCAAGATTTTCTTGATTTCTTGCCAAGAAATCTTGATCTTGAGAAGTAATTTCTTGTCTTGTCTTGAAAAACAAGAATCATTTCTTGTCTTGATCAAGACAAGATCAAGAAGTTGTCAAGAAAATGACGACCCCTAAATGGGGATTACAAAGATGACTTTTTGAAGCCCGATAACTGGCCTAGAGGGGTTGTTTTGAGGAGATTTTGGTTGAATAAGCGCAAGCTTAAAATTTTTCATCAAGATCGAATAAATCAAACCATAGCTTAGTACAAGATAGTCCTTATGGGTCGGGTATTTGCGTGTACTATGTCAATACGGGAGGTATGAGAACTAAGAGAAAAGGTTTTCAACAGGCACTTAGTTGCTGCTGCTATGATATTGTTATGATTGCCGAGACTTGGCTAACATCTGAGTATTCAGATGCTGAGGTTGGAGTATCAAATTATGATTTATATAGATGTGATCGTAAAATGGGCACAAATACTTGGAGAGGGGGGGGGGGGGGGGTTGATTGCGGCTAAAAAGAGTTTATACACAGAGAATTCTTACTCCATCTGTTGATGCAGATATTTATCAGACCTATTTGACTTTTACAATGAACAATCAAAACTTTGTTGTTGGTTACATTTATATACCATCTCCATCTCCTCTTCAAGCCTATATTGGCAACTCCAGAAATCAATGCGCCCTCTATGCGGAAAAAATTTGAACCTAGAAAGCGAGTAATCATCGACCGGCATTTGGCCATTTTACATGTGGTTTTCGTCGAGATCGTAACTTTCAAAGCATTTATAGACTCGTGTATTCGTGTTTTTCATTTTATAGTTGCTTTAGGACGTTTACTGGAGAGAAAAGTGTATTTCTTTGTGACTACAAACATAAAACAATGGCCTCTGGCTCGAAAACGAAGCATAACATAAATTGTTGTGTTTACGATTGCCATTACAGAAAAGGAAAGGACCAAAAACATTCATTTCCACTATTTCCCGAGCCAAAATAGTGGTATTAAAGTTAAACTGACAAATGCTTATAAATACATTATAATTTAAGATTAGACTTACAGCAAGTTCCCCAAATTGGTAATAAATATCTAAGATGTGAAAGGAAGGCGGTATTATAAATATTGTGTTTGGTTTTAAAAGACAGATAATTTCTGCATTTGTATATCATAGGTAGCATTGGTAATGTTTTAGATATAATATACTCAGTTCTAAATATTTTATTTGCTGTACTTCTTCAATTTTCACTTCATTTATTGTAATATTAAAGTCTTGAACTGGTTTATTTTTCTGTTTAAGACAAATAAATTTTGTTTTGTCAATATTGATTTTTAATGTTCTGTCTTAAAAAATAAATATATTATGTTCTTACTTTGCGTAAATTTTATTTATTGGCTTAGATAATGAAGAAAGGATTATTACAGATATGAAAGTAAATTTTCCATACGTTTTTATATCCTTTCTGTATTTTGGTCTTCGCTAGCTGAGATTTGGTACTCCTTTATGCAATATACGAGGTAAGCAGCAAATAATCCCATAGTTTCCAACTGGTTAGTAGTATTCTATAACTTAACTAAATTGCTAATTATCTTTAAAACCAGTTGGACTTCTAGTTCTTTATTTTGGAACAACTTTTGTACCTTGTATATTGGCCGTTTACAGCAATGACAATAATGTTATATAGTAGACAATGTTCAATTACAGGAAAAATATGTTGGCAAGCTTTGACAGAGACCTGCTTTTAGAACGGAATTATTGCGTTTTAAAGTTTTAAGTATTTATCTGAAAAATAAGAAAATATAGTTACTGTTTAAGTTTTCATATTCAACATTGCCTTTCATAGGTTGTTTTTTATAGTGAAGAAAGAAAATTCTATTTAAAAGCCTGGCCCTATCAAATTTTGGTGACGTTTTTACCTATATATTGTGTTTGCTTGCAGTTTATTGGATAGGTACTGTGTATTTTTAAATCGTAATAAATGAATTAACTAATCAAAGAAAGAGTTTTATTTATTAGCTAACACTGCATATAAGTACAATATACTATGATTAAAACTATTTTATACTCGAACAATATATTTATTTCCACTAGAGTTTATTTTCACATACTTCATTGATAGAAATACTCTGAAATACCGTGTACTATTTGCCAATATTAATTAAATATGACACCAAACTACGATATTTTCACCTAAAATCACTGCAAAATTCACAATTCACACAAAAATCCAAAACGACACACAATCGGCAAATCTCACATTAGAAATGAAGACAAAACACAAAGGTGTTACTCGCTTTCCACCATGTTTGTTTACAAACGCCAGCGCCCCCAACGGTAGCTGGATTCGCGAATAAGCCATTGTGAATCTGTCGAATATGTATATAGTAAATGTTCGGATAGTTTGTCTTGGCAGGTGATTACAATTTGCCGCATGTTAGATGGGGCAATGATGATCTTGGTTTGGTGGTTGCTGGTTGTCTAGATAATAACAATAACTCGGTACTTTCTCTAGCAAATTGCTTTAGCTTCTATAATTTCTTTCAGAAAAATGGGGTGTTAAATAACAATGGGGTTGCACTGGATCTAGTATTTAGTAGTTCAGATTCAATTAGTGTTAGCCCCGCAATAGATAAGATTTTTGAGAATAGCTTACACCACACAGCAATTAGTTTTGACCTTTTGTGTATTGAATATTTTTATGATTTTAGTAAGGGTGATTATCTTGCAATTAATAATTGTCTGGCTGGGATAAATTGGGATTTGTTGTTTCTGAGAGAAACATTCTTCTATGATATGGTCTACTCCTTCATAGAAAAGTTTATCCCTCTAAAGAAATATAGAACTTCTTTTCCGTCTTGGTTCTCTTTCGAACTTCGCAGTTTGATCATAAGAAAAAAATAAATTCATAAAGAGTTTAAAATGTATTTTTGAGAAAGCAATGTGATCGCTTGAGGGATGCTTGTTATCAACGATACATTGATAAGGTAGAAATAAATGTCTCTGACAATCCAAGGTACTTCTGGTCATATATTCGGAATAAAGGAACTGGTTTTGGTCATACCTTCTTTAGAGTTTGATAGCTCAATTTGTTTAAGCACTTTGACTCTGTCAACAGAGGATGTATATGAGGCTATTACTTCTTCTAAGAATAGGCTGTGCTCTGGACCAGATGAGATTCCGGCATTTTTTCTAAAGAAATGTGTTTGCGGTCTTACCAAACCTATACTGTTAATATTTAATAAGTCCTTGGGCACAGGTTGCTTTTCCTCTCTCTGGAAAAAAAGCTTTCTAAAACCCATTTTTTAATCTGGCAGTAGAAGTGAAATTTCGAATTATCGGGCTGTATGTAACCAATCTGAGTTGCCAAAGTTACTTGACTGTCTGGTCAGTTGGAGGATTGCCTGGAGTTTTAAGTCTGTATTTAATCCTGAATAATTTGGATTTTAAAAGGTAGATCTACTGATGCCAATTTGGTGCTGTATATTAACTATCTCTATAGCTGCTTGGAGGGGGGGCTCCAGATTGACTCGATCTATACAGATTTCTCCAAAGCTTTTGATCGGGTTAACCTTGGAGTACTCTTACAGAAGCTTAAGGCCTTGGGTATTGTGGGACTGCTTCTTCAGTGGATCTAAGGGTTCATCAGAGGTAGAACACAGATGGTTAATCTTGGGGGCACATACTCCGTTGAAATATTAGTACCGTCGCAGGGGTACCTCAGGACTCCCACTCGGGCCCGGTTTTGTTTTGCCTTTTTTTAATTGATTTGGTTTGGAAACTGAAAAACTGTCGTGTGCTAGTGTTTGCTGATGACGTGAAGCTGTTTAGACCCATCGCATCCCTGTATGATGCTTTACTCTTGCAAGAGGACCTTAATTTGTTTTTTGATTGGTGTGACCTAAATTAAATCTCACTTAATATTAATAAGTGCCATAAGATTACCTTTTCTAAACAAAGAAACCCTATCACTTTTCTTTCTAAAATATTACAACGTACCAATCGGTGTCAAAACAGAAGTTTCTGATTTGGGAGTATTTATTGACTCCAGGTTGTCATTCAGGAGCCACATTAGTCGGGTGACGGGAAGGGCAATGAAGGTTCTGGGTTTTATACAACGTTCCACTGCCGACTTGTCTTTGTCTACATTTAGACTACTTTATTGCTCTCTTATTAGACCTATTTTGGAGTATGGCTCAGTTGTGTGGTCCCCTTCATATAATTGATACATTGAGCAGATTGAAGGGGTTCAGAATAAATTTTTGAGAGTGGCTGCCTTTAGATGTGGATACAGAAGACAGGACTACAACTATCAGTGGGTGAGGGATAGCTTGGATTTACCCACGTTGGAATCAAGAAGAACATTGCTCGACTTATGTTTTCTGCACAAGGTAATAAATGCTGCTATAGATTGTCATGAGTTATTGTCTCTTTTTAAGCTTAGAGAGCCTTCCAGAATTAATAGACAATCAGAAATCTTCTCAGTTCCATTCCACCATTACCAATTATGGTGTTAATGAGCCAATTACACGACTGGTTCGCAGTGCTAATGATCTGTCGGGACAGATAAACTTTTTCGACTCTAAAATAACATCTTTTAAAAGACAGTTGAAAAATATTATTAAATAAAGTCTCTAGTCTAACAATCCTTAATTTATATCTATATTTCTATTATGTCCACTCTGTGATATGTATTTTTCTTTTGTGTGATCTTGTATGTAACTATTTAGTGCTTAGTTTGTTTCTTTTATATATATATACAAATATGTTTATAGCTATGTAATACTTATGTAAATGGATTCCGTAAATAAATAAATAAATTATGTTATATGTTAAGACCTCATCTAAGACAGAAAATTAGAAAGTAGTCATCATTTAAAACTTCGGGTTTAGACATGTAAACACACTCACCAAAATAACGCGAAGTAGAACTAAAGAAATGCAACCATGGTACTAGAAAGTGAACAATTTTGACTCAACCTTCCGATTGGCCGATTCGGCGCAAAAAGTTGTAACGCGGGAGGGAGGCGAACATGATCAACGCGAACGAACAAGTTGGGGAAACACATAAAAGCTTGTTATTTAAGAACACATTTTTACGTTCAAACCCAATAATATACAGTCAAACTCATATTCATTGTCTACATAAAATCATGTACACAAGTTGCAATAAAGATGCTAATCTCTGTAATTTCCCTAGCATGCTTTTGGTTGTATCATGCTCTACATTTGGCCGCCACTTTCAATTACGTATTATTACACATACAGAACAAACTGTTACTAACCTTTAGCAGCTATTCTATGCTCTCCAACATGAGTCATTTCCCTATCAGGCCTCTCTTCGATAACGATATGTTCTCCGGTAGAAACTTTTGCATCTATGGACGTAAAAGGTGCAGCTACATAAAATGGCACCCCATGATATTTCGCTACCACAGCTATTTGGTAAGTTCCAATTTTATTCGCAGTATCGCCGTTTGCGGCTACCTGTAAACAAAACCTATCAATTTTCCTCCAGTTGTTAAAAATATATTTTTTTGCCCCGTAATTTATATTCCATTTCATAATGACACATTTTCTTTCAGATACAGTTCTAAAATATAATTTTCTTGCAACTGGCCAAATCTTTTTAAAAAACAAAGCAATATTAACCCAAACTACATACAATTTAAAAAGTTTCATTCAGGCGCCGGGCATCGATCCCGGTACCTATCGCATGCTACGCAAACACTCTACCATTTGAGCTACGCCGCCGATGGGAATACGTGCGTCAGCCGTTATTTTAATGCATATGAATTTAATAATTGTCTTACACATTTAGAAATATTTCTTACTTTATCGAGTTGTTGAATCTAATAAGGCCGGTATTTGAATGAAGAGAATCTTAAATAATTACTTAAATAAAAACTAGTATCGTGCTCTACCAAATCATTACTGTATTCTAAGTTTTGAGTTACATAATCGTGCCATTTCTTTCATAATAACTTATACTCTAAGACGGAAATAATAGTCAGTGACGTCAGTCACTAGTTCGAAAACAGACCAACGTGAGCGGCTTAAAGTAATATTTAATATTTAACAATAAATCTGGTATGAAATGCTCGCAAAATGCCGCTTGTTCTAAATGCGGACACAGCTTTCCGACACAAAACGTGCACCGCTGTCAAATTCATTGTGGCCCGTATACGCGCGTTACGCGGAGTATTTGAAGCAGCTGTATTTTAACAGAGGTTCGCGATCGACTGACGTAAATGTACTGATATTTTACGACCGGCAGGCGGAGGTCGCAACGTTGCAACAGTAAACGAGCTGTACCTTGTGAGAGATCTGTTGCATAGTCGCGCTTGCGGGTTTAGGTTATCGTTTTGTTTTAACATTGAAAATGTTTCTGTTTTCCTAAATAGGGCCTCAAATCGTGAAAAAGTGCATGCTACATTTGCCACACATAACGTCGTACGCGTGAGAGATCGTGTTAGCTTGTTTATTTAAACTTAAATTGATTATAACGTATCGGAATCAGTTCTAATGACTAAAATAAATTGGAACTAACTGAAACTAACCGAAAGTTTATTGAACGACTATCCAAAAATAACTAAAAGCACCAAAACGGGCTAAAACATATCGAAATAGATTAAAAAGATTGAAGTAAGTTAAAACTTACCCAAATTAACCGAATTTAGGTGACTAACCAAAAGCATTAAAATTGCTTATAACATATCGGAAGGTGATTGATTGAATGTCTAATCAAAACTAATCAAAACTAACCAAAAGTAACTAAGAGCACCAAAACGGGTAAAACATATCGAAATAGATTAAAAATATTGAAGTAAGTTAAAACTAACCCAAATTAACCGAATTTTGGCGACTAACTAAAACTAACCAAAACATTAAAAGTGCTTATAACGTACCGGAACCGGTTCAAATGACTAACATATATTAAAACTAACTAAACTTTACTGAGACTTGACTGAACGACTAACCAATAGTAAATAAAAGCATCAAAACAGTCTAAAACGCATCGAAATAAAATATTGAAGTAAGTTAAAACTAACTTAAATTAACCGAATTTTGGTGACTAACCAAAAACCCTAAAATTGGTTATAGTGTAACGGAACTGGTCCAAATGATTAAAATAAATTAAAATTAACTGAAATTAACCGAAAGTTGATTGAACGACTAACCAAAATGGACCTAAAGTAACCAAAGGCATCAAAAGGGGCTAAAACAAGTTGAAACTAACAATTAACCGAATTTTGGCGACTAACTAAAGTTAACCAAAAACATCAAAATTGGATATAACGTATCGGATCCGGTTCAAA
This sequence comes from Pissodes strobi, assembly GCA_016904865.1. NCBI lineage: Eukaryota > Metazoa > Arthropoda > Insecta > Coleoptera > Curculionidae > Pissodes > Pissodes strobi. The sequence continues at coordinate 719,606 of MU181919.1, forward strand.
TGACTAAAATAAATTAAAAGTAACTAAACTTAACCAAAAGATGTTTAACCAAAACTAATCAAGAGTAACCAAAAAGGGCTAAGACGTATCGGAACAGATTAAGAATAAAATAAGTAACTAACCCAAATTAACCGAGTTTTGCGACAACCTAAATTATTAACCAAAAACGTTTAAATTGTTTTAACGTATCGGAACCGGTTCAAATGACTCAAATAAATTCGAACTTACTAAAAGTAACCGAAAATTCATTGAATAACCAACCAAAGCTAACCAAAAGTAACTAAAAGCACCAAAACGGGCTAAAACGTATCGAAAAAATTAAAAATATTGAAGTAAGTTGAAACTAATTCAAATTAACCTTATTTTGGTGACTAACCAAAAACACTAAAATTGGTTATAACGTTTTGGAACCGGTTCAAATAACAAAAATAAATTAAAACTAACTGAAATTAGCTGAAAGTTGAGTGAACGACTAACCAAAAGTAACCAAAAGCACCAAAATGGGCTAAAACATATCAGAACAGATTAAATTAAGGTAAGGTGAAACGAACTTGAATTAACCGAATTTTGCCGACTAACTACAATTAACCATAACGTATCGGAACCGGTTCAAATTACTAAATAATTTAAAACTAACTAAAGCTAACTGAAAGCTGATTGAATGACTAACCAAAACTAATCCCAAGTAACCAAAAGCACCAAAACGGGCTAAACCGTATCATAATAGATTGCAAAAATTAAAGTAAGTTAAAACTAACCAAAACGAACCGAATTTTTGCGGCTAACCAAAACTAACCAAAAAGATTAAATTTGATTATAACGTATCGGAGTCAGTTCATATGACTAAAAAAAATTGAGCGAGTCTGCTAGTAGTCGAGACACTGATGTGTAAACATATCCTATAACGACATCGGTTGTAAAAAAATGACAGCAGCACGTTGTGTTTCCAAGCGATCACCCATCCAAGTACTAACCCCGCCCGACGTTGCTTAACTCCAGTGATCGGACCAGAACTGGCATTTTCAACATGTTATGGCCGTTGCCTGCACGTTTTAGCTTGGCCATAGAATAAAAATTAGGTTTAATAACCAAGTTTAAAATAATAAAAAATCAACGCGAACGAAGCCCCGGGTAAAAGCTAAAAGTGTCCTATGTTCTTTACTATATTCTTGAAAATATCTGTACAAAATTTCATGATGATCGGAACAGTTTATGCGTGAAAGCGTAAGAAACAAACAAACGAACACATTCGCATCTATAATATTAGTTAGAATTATTTAATAATACTTACTGGCAGCTTCGGAGTGGATTAATTCACTGCACAAATTCGACACGATAATCTAATGCCATCAGGAATAACATCAACATATGGGCACAGCTTATTTACCTAGTAATCTTGGGCCGATATCCGATTTGGGAAAGTCAATAACCAAATTTTGCAAATTTTAGATGAGGGCTATGACTCAATATTGTTTTAAACGCCTGCGCATCTGAATAATACTTTTGACAGTTCGTTTAATTTAAAATAATAATACGCTCTTTTATCATCTAAAATCCGTTTAAAAATGATTTTAAATGACAAAATTGTATAAAAACCCGAAAATTGGGACTTTTTTAGGACGATAACCGTGGCTTCGGATGAATTTGTCGTGGATTTGGAAGCGAAAATTCATTTTAAATTCAACCGTCCATCAAAAATAAGTTGTGCTATGGATCCAAATATATGCGAATATAATAATTAATAAATAATACTTTTGACTGTTCGTTTAATTTAAAATATGCTTTTTTATCATCTAAAATCCATTTAAAATGATTTTAAATGGCAAAATTGTATATAATACCGCCCTAGCGGCTAGAATCGGTTTACACATTTTCGTCCCATTTGCCGAGATTTACCCTCATACCGCCACGTAAGATATTTACACATCAATAAGTTGGAACTAACGGAAAGTTGTTTGAACGACTAACCAAAAGTGACTAGAAATAGCCAAAACGGGCTAAACAGAATCAGAACAGGTTAAAAATATTACAGTAACGTTATGACTAATTATATATTAATAGATTTTCCTATCTAAAAGTGAAGGGTAATTTTTTCTGTTTTCATATCTGCACATTTTTGATGTGTAAACATCTTACGCGGCGGTATGAGGGTAAATCTCGGCAATTGACATTATAAGCCGTCGCATTGAGGAGCAAGCTAATCCAGGAGGTCCGTGAAGGATTTTTATACAATTTTGCCATTTAAAATCGGTTTTAAACGGATTTTAGACGATATAAAAGCATATTTAAAATTAAACGAACCGTCAAAAGTATTATTCAGATGCCCAGACTTTTAAAACAATATTCAGTCATGGCCCTCTTCTATAATTTTCCTTCTATAAGTTTGTTTTTTTTTAATGGACGGTTGAATTTAAAATGAACTTTCGCTCCAAAATCCAGGACAAATTTGTCCGAAGCCACGGCTATCGTCCTAAAAGAGTCCGAATTATCGGATTTTTATACAATTGTGTCATTTAAAATCGTTTTTAAACGGATTTTAGATGATAAAAATGCATATTATTATTTTAAGTTAAACGAACTGTCAAAAGTATTATTCAGATGTCCAGACGTTTAAAACAATATTGAGTCATAGCCCTCTTCTAAAATTTGCAAACTTTGATTATTGACTTTCCCAAATCAAAGGATGTCGGCCCAAGATGAGTAGCTGGTAAAATAATAAGCTTTGTAGATTTTCGTGTCGAATGTATGCAGTGAATTAATCCACAGTAGAGTGCTATAGACGGCCTCAATTCTTCCCCCCTCCAATTTTTTTACCCCCTCACCACCCTCCGGTGACTTTGAGATAGACCCCGCTCACTTGGTTTTAGGTATATTCGACCTTGAATGACATTGACCTAATTTCACCTTGAATGTCCTTGAGTTTTTGTTGAAGGTCGCGCATATGACCTTGGGATTGATCCAAGCGTGTATGACCTTGAACGTCCTTGGGACTGTTTTGTGGTGTCTTTTACCTTAAATGACATTGAGATAATTTCATCTTAAATGCCCTTGAGTTTTTGATGTGTACACATCTAAAGGCGAGAATACACATGCTTCTTACACGCATAGAAGCATGCCAGTCACTGGAAAGTGCTTGCTACTTGCATGTGTGACTCTCGCTGCCAGTTAAAAAGCACGCTAGAAGATAGCACGCCAGTAGATCGCAAGACGTTTGATTTTTCTGTGCAAGTAGTGCGATTTCGTCGAGCGCATGGGGGTGGGGAGGGAGAAAAGCATGCAAGTCATGTCGAAATGTGTGTGAATGACTTCGTTGCCATGCTATTTTACTGGCATGTGTATTTTTGGCATTCCAAAGACAAGTAGTAAGCGTACAAGTTACTGGACACTGGCATGCTATTTTACTTGCATGTGTATTCTCGCCTTTACGCGGCGGTATGAGGGTAAATCTCGGCAAATGGGACGGAAATGTGTAAACCGATTCTAGCCGCTAGGACAGTACTTTATACAATTTTGCTATTTAAAATCGTTTTAAACGGATTTTAGACTAAAAAAGCATATTTAAAATTAAACGAACCGTCAAAGGTATTATTTTTATTATATTATATTCGCAGTGTATTTGGATCCATCACAGCTTATTTTTAATGGACGGTTGAATTTAAATTGATTTTCGCTTCAAAATCCACGACAAATTCGTCCGAAGCCACGGCTATCGTCCTAAAAAAAAGTCCGAATTTTCGGATTTTTATACAATTTTGCCATTTAAAATCATTTTTAAACGAATTTTAGACGATAAAAAAGCATATTATTATTTTAAATTAAACGAACTGTCAAAAGTATTAGTCAGATGCCCAGACGTTTAAAACAGTAAAATTTGAAAATGCTGGTTATTGACTGTCCCAAATCAAAGGATGTCGGCCCAAGATTATAAGGTAAATATGCTGTGTCCATATGTTGATGTTATTCCTGGTGGCATTAGATTTTCGTGTCGAATTTGTGCAGTGAATTAATCCGCTCCGAAGCTGCCAGTGTGTATTATTAAAGAATCCTAACTAATATTATAAATGCGAATGTTTTTGTTTTTATTCTATGAACAAGCTAAAATGTACAGGTAACGGCCATAGCACGTTGAAAATGCCAGTTCTCGTCCGATCACTGAAGTTAAGCAACGTCGGGCGTGATTACTACTTGGATGGGTTACCGCTTGGGAAAATAACTTGCTGTTATCATTTTTTTTTACAACCGATGTCGTTATACGATATGTTTACACATCAGTCTCGAGTACTAGCAGACTCGCTTAATTTTTTTTTATTTATTTTTGTTTTAATTATGATAATGTTTAATATTATTGCTAAAAATGCATTTCTCTAATTATATACCTATATTATAAACACTAGTGTGTTTGTATTTTTACTTTTTTAAACTCTCCTTTTGGAAACTATATGAATTTCAACGCAAATCACATTTTTGCGTTTTTATTCATCATTTTCAATGTCTCCCCGGTTGCATCTTTGCGAAGGACTGTGAATTTTTGTATTGTTAATTCAAAATATTAATTTGTAAAATGGAACAGGGCGAAGCTTCGACAAGTCTTGCCTCCCCCCCCCCACCCCCTTCCTGCAAAAAATGTGAAAAGACATTTAACTGTGGGCGAACATGCATTGGTAAAAACCGTGTATGCGTGTTTGTTAAACGAAGTTATTGATAACGCTACAGCTGATAATTGGCAGAAGTGTATCGAACATGTCATAAAACAAAAAATTGTGGGATTTGGATACTACGGTCGAAGTTATAGTTGAACCTCTTATTATCAATGTTGGGTCCGAAAGTTGTGATAGTAATGATTCTGAATCAAATTCTGATCAAACCTCCGATAACGAGTAGTAAACTTAATATTTTATTGATTTTTGATGTAAACTTTCGATGCAACTTTCAATATGGTATTTTATCATAAGAAAAACCTCTTATCATCCATGACTCTTTTTCTCCTAGCCTTAATGAATATGTAGTTCTATTTGTTTGTAGTACAATTTTGTTGCTTATTACTAGACTTAGAAATAATTTTGAATATACGTTTTTTTTGCATAATTTAGACTAAAATCATGCATATTTATGTGCATAAACTTTATTTTTTTAGGTGGATATTTGCCTAAGTCTACTTATTACTATTCCATTATATAGTTATTATAACATATTAATTTACAAAGCAATAATTGTATCCGCCACTAGAATTTCCTTCTCTCTTCCCTTACCCCTCGTGGCGTGCCTTAAAACTAAAAATGAGTCACTGACTATTATTTCCGGCTGGAACTATAGTAATGACATTTCATAATAAAAGACTATTAAGATCATTGCAATGCTAAAATTTCTCAGTCACTTAAAATCTCCAAATGAACGTCACCTGAAAAATGCAAATAAATAATCGATATTAACAAAGTCAACATGAATATCAGCAGAGGGCTCTGGATGACCGTAGTACTTTCAAACACTAACAGAGGGATGATATTTTTCAAGCGGCCGGCGGCCAACTTGTTACGAAACAAGTTGACCTTGACCACTTTGCCCGGATTTCGTTGCGAATATCTTATATTTTATTCTCCATTACAGATTTAAATTGTGGAGAGGAGCATTAGGGTTTTCAAATAACCACAAATATGGAAATTTTTCTGTAGAACAATGTCATTCTGCAATATGAGTATGCAGTTTACATTTTACCATTTTTATTATAAAATGATTTTACTACAGACAGCTTATTAACACGCTTATATTAGCTTCACCTGTATATTTGTAACGGAATCTTTGGACGAGATTTTCACCCACTTCAAAACGTCATATTAAACTGAAACTTCGCACAGTTATCAAAGACCGATGACAATACAATAATTTAGATTTAAATTTTTTTTTTTAATTTGGAAAAAAATTTAGATTCAAAAATTTTGTGAAATTTTTGAATGCCAAAAAAAAAAGTTTAGGTTAGTTGAATTTTTCAAAATTAAAAAAAAAATACGCTTTTATAGCAATCCGAACTAAAAAGTAAAAAATAAATTATAGTTTTAAAAACTAAAAAAAAAAACACGCTTTAAAGGGAAACCGGACTAAAAAGTAAAAAATAATAAAATAGGATAAAGTGATTGACAAAAAAATTATTTTATTGTAAAAAGCGTGGGGTGCATGATATTAATTGTTAAAAATATAGTAAAAAGCACCCCACGCTTTTTAAAATAAAATCATATTTTTGTCAATCACTTTATTCTATTTTATATTTTTTAGTTCGGTTTTGGTCAAAGCGTGTTTTTTTAGTTTTTTAAACTATAATTTATTTTGTACTAATAATTTAGGTAGCAGAAAATTACTAAACATTGACGCAATCCCCTTAATAAGTATTAAATGATTCAATTAAATGTGAGTTTATAATAAAATATGTACAACCACAGCTTATACACTACTAGCTACTCATCTCTATCGAAATCGGAAAGTTGGAGTGTCGGGCACTGCGCCTACCTGGCAGTGCTCTGAGCGGTTCAGTTCCACGGCCTCGTGATTTTTCAGGCAATGTAATGACAATGACAACTGAATTTAAAATGAATATTCGCTTCAAAATCCACGACAAATTCGTCCGAAGCTACGGCTATCGCCCTAGAAAGACCGGAAATTTCGGATTTTTATACAATTTTGCCATTTTTAAACGGATTTTAGGCGATAAAACATCATATTTTAAATTAAACGAACTGTCAAAAGTATTATTCAGATGACCAGACATTTAAAACAATATTAAGTCATGGCCCTCTTCTAAAATTTTCATTTAACTTTCCCAAATCAAAAGGTTGCCGTCCCAAGATGAGTAGCTGGTTATTGAATAAGCTGTGGTACAACTATGAATTTTTTTCTCAAAAGTTTAGTGCTGTTTCGATTAGATGCGACATTGCGACCGATAAACTGCAAAATATTTTTTTTAGTTTTGTGTAACAATCTGCTTGCCAAGAAAGTGAAAATATTAAAAAGCTTTCGTAGATGATTCACACAAATTATGTTTCTGAAAAGGATAAGCATTACTAACAAAAGTTGTGACCGGCAAAACAAAAAGTTTTTTTTTAAGTTTTGTATAATTAACAAACTAATGAAACTGTTTACGAAACAGTGGAGATATGAAAGAATACGAGGATGCATATTGTCCAGACAAAAGGTGTTTCTGTACAGTAAGCATTAAGTAAAAAATATTTATTTTTTGTTTTATAGAAAATGTTTGGTAAGTTGATACGTTAAATTGGGAATGTGACTTGTCTTAACCTAAACATATAGCGTGAGCTGGAATATGTGACAAGAAAAAAAAATAGAAGACATTTAATTATACATTGCATTTGTTGGGTTTATATTAATTGGAAAGTAAGGAAACGAAATAAAATTAAAAGGTTTTTCTGTAAACAAAACAAAACCTCTTAAAATTTCAAAATTTTTTAAACCAAGTTTAAGCTGTAATGTTGCTTAAAACATTAAAAAAAATAATATCAATAATACATATGTATTGCAAAGTGCTTTATATTAAATTTAATCTAAGTATAAAATTGAAATTAACGCATCGACCTACCAAATGCTGTGTATAGAGTAAAAAATTTCTCTCAAATTAATTTCTACATTTTAGCATTTTATAATTTATAAAATGATTTTAGGTAGGTATGTCCAGTCAAACTCCAAAATAGCTATAGCATGAAACTCCCAAGAAAAACGATGGGAAGCAAAATTTGTGCATTTTATATTCATTTAACAAATTACACTTTTTAAAACGGTCATAGTGGCAGCAGCATACCCACGCCTGCCATGCAGGCGTGGCAGGCGTATCCACATATTGCAGAAGACGCCGGTTACGTCCTAATGCTTTTTTAATAATTGTAAAAATCTTAATGTTCCGCTCACATGAAATATGGTTTGCCTAAATGAGGCTATGGGCAAGAAAACTTAAAAACGTACCCTCCAACTGCTTAATGCCCCAATTGTTCGCTTTTATTTCGGAAACGGTTAAAGGTAGCCATTTACATCTTACCATCATTAAAATAACATTTTCAAAAGTATATACAGGGTGTTAATTTTTCAAAATTGCTACTTTTTCTAAATGTTTCTGTACAGAAAGGTCATACGACCTTCTCGATGCCAAAATCGAATTCGGCATTCCCAAAAACACCCTCCTAAAGTATTCGAAACGAAAAATATCATCCACCTACGAAATTCCCTATTTCGTGGCTAAATCTGAAGAAAAATGCTAATTTTTAAGACGAAAATGATATTTTATCGAATACCTGCGTTATTTGACGTCCTATCGAAAAATTTTATAGAAGCGTTTCGTTTCGATCGACTCTCAGGCGACGCAGACCCTGGCCCAAACCGATTTGAGATATCTCTCTCCGCTACGGAGAAAATTGGGAAAATATAAAATTCACGTTGAGCCAATTTAAAAAAAAACGAAACGTCGTACGATCGAACGAAATACTTATTAATGTACCCCAAGAAACCCATCTTTTTGCTATTTACCGGTTAGTTATAACGCTTACCGTATTACAAATACAGCCGATTTAATGAAAATCTCGATTTGTTTATCGTAAATTTTTTTGAAAAAATTAGTTCGTTTTTATGTTGGGAACGGTTAAAGGTATCGGTTTACATCTCACCATAATAAAAATACATTTTTTAAAAACATACAGGGTGGTAAAATTTATTTTTAAAAAATGTCTCCTTTTCTTCAAATTTCTCCGTTATTTAGCGCCTGACGAAAAATTTCATAAAAACTTTTTATTCCAAATTATCATCGACTTTAATAAATTTTTTCAAAAAATTTCATAATATTTGAGATATTTGCGAAAAAGTTCGAAAAAAACGTTTTTTTTTAAAGGGCGATTTTTTTAATTACAACGACCCAAGTAGGTATACATTAAACGCTATCAAAATACATATCTTTAGTAGTAAGTATTTTTTTCGTATCCCCCGTAATTTTCGAGCTACGTTTTTTCTCGTTTAGGGGCCGATATCGCGAAAACTAAGCTATTGTTTTTTTTTCGTAAAGAACTTTTTTGTTTGTCTTCGTGTACCTAAATCCAAAATTTGAAGTCGATCCGAAAAAAAAACGGTAGGCTCCTCCGGCTCCTATTGATCAAAATAAAGGCAAGATCGATATAAAAATACGGTTTTGTCCGTTTGCCGATATTCCTATATTTACCTACCGGATCCGACCGGTTAAAAACCGCGCGGGAACCTTTTTTCCGAATAGGTTCCACCGATTTAGGTTCCATTCTGTGGTTATCATTTTGGGGCCAAATTCAAAAATATGAATACTTTTGAAATTTCGATATCAATTAATTAAGGTTTCCCTAGGCGCGGAACCTATCAGTGGTAGGTTCCCGACAAGGTCGGATTCGATCTGAATCAGTCCAAGACACAGTCGATGGTCTTCGCGACTAGAAGTGTCTACGATTATGGGAGAGGGTTGAGTGTCAAGTTTTTGGGTGTTCACCTCGATCGAGACATGCGCTGGAATGTGCACTCAGATCAACTTGTGGGAAGGTTGGCATCAAATGTTTTTCTTCTCCGTGGGTTGGCTGACTGTGTCTCAATGTCAGCTCTGAGACACGCATACTTTTCTCTTTGTCATTCCCATATATCTTATGCCATCATTGTGTGGGGTCACAGTTCAGGTGCCAAGAGAGTTTTTAGTCTGCAGCGTTGTGCAATTCGCGTGTTTGCCGGTCTTTCATACAGAGAGGACTGTAGGCAATCTTTTGTTGACCTCCAAATAATGACTCTACCATCATTGTTTATCTATGAGAGTCTTCTTTACGTCAAGAAGAATATGGCTTCATATCAGACACATGAACAGGTGCACACATATAATATCAGACACGGATGCCATTTAGTTCCCAGCTCCCAGCGTCCCAGCGACTTGAAAGGTGTAGGGATGGTACAGGCTGCCTATGCATAAGATTTTACAATAAGCTTCCTGATAACTTAAGAGGTCTCTCATTTAACATATATAAAGAGAGACTAACGGATTTTCTTACCAGAGGAGCCTTCTACAGTCATGAGGAATTTTTGCAGTATGCCTTTTAGATGTAAATTAATGTTTCTTTTTAATTTTTTTTATTTCTCTGTTTAAGCTTAAAAAAAATTGTCTATTAGCATCATTCTATCCCATTTTAGTAGTTGACATGCATATTGTTACTTTTAATATGTATCTTTCAGTATAAGTCTGTTTTTTATTTTATTTCAGTAATTTGTTTTCAGATCGTCTTAATGTTTTACGGTTTAGATTATAAGATTATTTTTGATCTACTGACTTGTGTAAATACTTTTGTATATTAGCACCAATAAATTATTTGCATTTTGTATTTGTATTTGTAACTCTCGTTCGAGAAAAACAAAATTCGACCTCGTTCGTCTGCGGAGCCTATAGGAGACCTAGGGGCTTGAATTTTTTGGGGGGGGTTCAGGCCGGTCCCCTCCGTACCGAATACGAACTCCCTAGCTCGAAATTTACATTAAAAAAACTGGTAGTAGACGGATTTCCGGTAGATTCCATATACCAAAAAAAGTCTAAAAATAAAAAGAGGTTCGGAAGCGTTTTCCTCCGAATAAATATTTAGGGGGAAAACGCCGGCACCGATTTTTCACTTTCGAAGTTTGGCCAACCATTTTAAGAAGTAAAACAAAAATTTCGACCTCGTCTGTCTCCTACCGCGGAACCTATTGACGGTAGGCTCCCGCCGATGTCAGATTCGAATTCGCCGGCGCCGAAAACCCCCCAATCCGAATTTCAGCCGATTATCTTCAAGGACTCTTTTGGATGCCTAAATAGGCACCGGTAGGTTCCCAATTTTTTTTTGTTCGCGTTTAAATCGCTCTGCTCCGAACTGCTTCAACAACGGACAACGGTCATCGATTTTGACCGAATAAAAATACTGGAACCTACCTCCCTTACTCCCCCAATGGGTTGCCAGTTTGAGGACTGCATTCCTGCCCCAAGGTCAATAACCCTTGTTCCTGCCCGACATATTTATGCCGACATCATACCACACCCCTTTAAAAATTAAATCTGTATTTACCAAGTGCATATTATCGTCAACAGAGGGCAAAATATTTTAAATGAAACTATCTTTGCTCCATCTAACAGTGGTTTTTGTGATATACTTAGGTTTGGAGAATTAAGAATTATCTTAATAGTCTTTTATTATAAAATGGTAATGAGGACTTCCGCTTCGTCTTCGATCGAATCAACACGCATTGTGTAGCGGCTCTTTTGTCGCCAGTGGGAAAAGCCATTGGATGAACACATGGTAATCGTTCAGGGATCGTTGCTTTTCCCTGAGGAAGAATCGAATGTCCTATCCAGAAGAAATACCCAATCACGCCGATATCCAGGCCGGGGGAACCGGAAATTTGCGTGGAATCATTTCTGTCCGTGCCGTGTGCAAAATTTTAGCCGCCATCTTAGATGTGCCAGTTAGAAGTTTTAAATAAGGTTTTTTTTTTGTGACGGTTCGGAAATTGCAGGTGTTCATACCCGGCATACTGAAGATTCCACCGTAAGTACCGCTATCCAGCAAGGGTGTAACCTATCTGAGAGGTTAGCCCCAGCTCTAGCTAAGCTCGAACGGTGGTCGTGCTGGAGAACGACGCTGAAAGTAAAAAAGTGGCAGCCAACCCCATAATTGAAAGAAAAATAAGTTAGTAGTACATTTGCAATCCAATCAAATATAAAGAAAAAATTTCAAGTCAAGCCATTGCGATAAATTCTGCCTTACCCTGTCTGCTCCAACAACTACAGCAGATATATTCCGACTTTTCATTAGTGCGGAGACCATACTATCACAGATGAGAGTGGCGGGAATCTTCTCGTGAATCAGCTCATAAGCTGTAAGCCTAGCTCCTTGATTGTACGGCCTGGTTTCCGTGCAATACACATGCTCTATAAATAAAGAAATACGATATAAAAAATCATATCTTCCATCAATAATATAAGCGAAATTTATTTCATAGATGGCCAAGTATAAAGTTTAAATTTTCAAACAAATTTTTGTAATATTTGTAAAACTATAACATTATGAATTTGCCATTCTTTGAAGCTGAATACTAAGTAGTGTCTGAACAACTGAGAATTGTAAATATACACTTTAAAATACTTGTGAAAACCAATAAGTTCATAAACGAGCTTCACTCAAAAACTACGCGTGCCGAAAGAACAAGACTCGGCACGAGATACCGAAAAATTTCCCATATCACAACATGAGGAAAAATACGAGTACCTGTTAAGTAGCAGAATTGCCGTCAACTATTACTGACCAGTTTTGGCAATTCCTCAAAATGTCTTACCGGATAAATGCTGGAAATCACTGCATTTGCATGGTGATTGGTAATTTCTATAACGTAAAATTCTAGAGCGTTGCGCGTTTATGACGTCGCTACATTGCTATCGAAGTGTAGCTATTTTTAAGCTTACGGAACGTCAATTTGTATTACATACAGCCAAAGGTTGGTCTGATTTACGATTTGGGACGTACAAAAATGTCTCCTTTCAGAAGACTGACTGACTGACTGTGTAACGTGCCTGACATATTGGATATAAAAAGTTCTCTTCCAAATAAAGTCACTTCTGGACCGGATAACATCCCCAAGATATTTTTGATGTTTCTAAGCTATGCAAGCTGTTGACAACTCTAAGTGTGTGCAATCAGTCGGCAATGGACATTGGATCTGCGATCAATTAAGTTGGTCTTGCCAAGGTATAATAAAAAATAACCAGTTTGGTTTCCGCAAGAACAAGTCAACTACCGATAATTTGGTTGATTATGAGTGGACTTGTTGGAGGCTTTGGAGAACAAGGTTCAGTTGAATTCAATATGGACAGTGTTAATCTATTGGCGGTTGAGGAGGAAGCATGGGAGGTCTAGTCAAGAGCATTGGTATGGTTTGGGTCAAACAGGCTGTCACTCAATATCACCAAAACACAAAACGATATTTACCCTTCGGGATTTCAATGGAAAGCAAAATAAAGAACCAGTAAAATTCGTGAGGGGTGCATTTCGAACCAAAACTGTTTATCTGTTGAGCGGCCCTTCCGGCTGTATATCGCTGGAGACGTGTGCATATTATGCTTTATCTCACTCTACTATGTCATGGCATCGCGGCAGGGTTTTTAGCCTCTATTTGGGAAGACTGCACGGGTCTATTCCTGAAGTTAGGCGTAATGGAAAAACTGCTATATTAAAAAAAAAACACGAGTAAGGATGATCTCTTAACTGCCTATTGCAGACTGAGGCCAGTCAGAACAGACCAGAGTTCCTAGCGGTGAGGCTCTTTAATAAGCTTCCGTTGGATATCAAGGAACTCCCACTTAATCAGCTCAAAGCTAAATTGAAATAAAGTTTCAAACAGAACGGGTTTTATAGTGTACAAGACTTACTCCTTTTAATATGTAAAACAAATGTCCTTTTGAAATGTCATAAGGTATACGTAATATTTAGACATATGAATCAGTTAAGAAATGCAGTTTGTTCTTTATTTATCCAAAAATAGTGGACTGAAGTATATCCCTGGCGTGTGTGAGTATTTTCTTTGCATTGTTAGCATGAAGAAACGTATCCATTTATCTTTATCTATATAATGCTAATGATGGTGCATATTCAACAAGCTCTTCAGAAAGCAGTCTCAACTGCAGACCCTTAATATAGCCAGTTTGATCCAATTTTTGTGTCTCAAATACTATTTAGATGATCATTGCACGTATATACCTGGATATTCGAAATTTTTTATTTTTTCTTGGAAAAAAAAACCAGATATGTTTGTTATAATTTTAGAGGAAAATAAAGGAATATTCTCCATTTTGTTCAGAATAATGTATTATTTAGTTTGTTTTCTAACATTAATTAACATCCTGGCTATGGTTACAGTACCCGCATTGCGTTTAAAATGTAGGTGCATTACAAAAATCAATCAAATCCAGGATAGTATATTAAGGTGTTAGAAGACCATATTTTTTCGCACGAGCGCGGAATTAGGAAGTGACCCTCTTGCGGGGAGTTTCCTGACATAGTGCGCTAAATGTTTTTAAAAACGTGTATTTTGTATTATTGTTTCTATTTTTCAGGTTTTTTAATGAAAAACATTAATTTATTCTAGTCCCGATCAGCGGGCGGCCATCTTGTCATTTTTGACGTTGACGTCTTAATTAGTAGAAATCCTATTCAAAGCGGTGTCGCAATTTTTGCTACTGGGACATGACCTTGAACAACTTTGTCAATATCATAGTCAACAAAAGTAGTGTCGAAAAGAGGTTCTTTTCGACACTCATTTGCGTGTCGAAATAAGATCATTTTGAACACAAAATAGAAAAAAATATATATTGCTCATCAACATACCAATCGTTAAAGCTGATTATTTCGTATGTGATCAAGGTAATGATGCCCAATTAAATTAAGATAACTTTTATTTTATTACAACTACACAGTTGGCCCTCGTAAATGTTTACAGCAGTGCAATAATTTCATATAAAAGTTATTAATTTATCATCAAAATATTTACAGCTATTATCATAATCCCTGGCCCTGGCAGGCGATTAGGGTCTATTATTACGTTTCACTTTTAGGCCTATTGTACAAATTTAATGCAAACAACCTTATTCTAGATATTCGATAAATAAAAGGAATTTTTAAACCCCCATAGCAACAAAAAGAGAAATCTTCAGTACTTGTAGTTTGGTTTCTAGAAATGTTTAATTAATTATTTGAAAAAAGAAATCTTAACGTCGCGTCGGTTTCAATTTTATATTCTTACAGGTTACAGTTACCCGAAATAAAATTACTTTTAGCAGATCGAACGACACAAGCAGAGCAGGAATTAGGCAGCGCTCCACACAGTCATTGGAAGCCAATGCCTATTTCCATTATGACCTGTCCACCTTTTTGATAACCTGATATTATGCAGTTTCAAAATAAAACATGACGTTAGAAATCACTGTCTAGCATTTCCAAATATCCACATCGACCAAAAAGTTTAAATTACTTGACATTACCTAGTCTTTTTAAAGCTTGCAAACTTCTAATAACTCCTAAAGCTGTGCCATATCCAGCTGTGGCCAGAGATCCTGTATTGCAATGCGTTATAACTCGGACTTGACTGTCGCCTGAGACTCGAGAAAGGATTTCTTTAGCTCCATTATCACCGATAGCCTTGTTATCAGCAATGTCTTTTTCCAACATGTGTTGAATTGTTGATAGGAACCTGCAAGGAAATTTACATTAGATTTGAGCTCACCTTTGGTTAATAAAGTCTTGAAAAGGTTCAAAACTTAGATTTCTCAATTGATATGATATATTCTATTATTTGTTACGACTAACAGTTTGTCAAATGAGTAAAAGTTCTAACAGTTTGTCAAATGAGTAGAAGTTCTGTTCTGTAGTTCTTGACTTTGGATTCGCATAAAGGGATATGTATTTGGTTGCGTTATAAATACTACATACTACGTAGACAGTTGCAGCATAAGCGTCTATTAATTCCGTTTTTCAGCTCATATTAGTTTGGTTGTTGATTTTTTTTCTGATTATTAAAATACAATTTAGGGATACTTTTGTATGGAATGTTCTGTATTCTAAAACTAACATAATTTAATTTTTTATTAAGATAATAGACAGTTTTAATGAAAAATTTTGCTTCCTCTTTTTGATCCCTTTCACTTCTGAGAGATCTGTGAGCTGATCTGATTGTGTGTTTAATTGTTTTACGTATGTAACTTTACTTTGTTGACTTACTGTTCCTTGTTTATGACGTGTAACTTTAATTAGTCCTAAGTTCCCAATTTGTTTATACTATTTAACATGCTTTGTCAATAGAAATTTGATTTCTTCGATAATAAAGCACAAAGTACTTTTTGATTGGATTTGATTTAAGATATTTGACTGCTAAACAATTTGGACTATTTCAACACTTTTTTAGTTTATAGTATGAAGTAACCAACCCGTTGGTATTACAAATCTGACCTATTTTGAAGTGTTTGCTTTATAGCGTACATTTTCAAAACTGAGAACGCAGGAAAAGCATGAACGGTCCACTTTAGCATAAGGAGACTTCGTATAGAGACGAATATTCTATCGCCAATAAGTGTTTAAGCGGAAGTATATTTCCTTCCTATAATGGTAACTAAAGTTAGGTCTAGGAATTCGTTGAAAGTAGTGAACCCATATAAATCCTTCATTAAAGTTCCAAAGCTTAATTATAAAAAGTTGATTTAAGCATTAATAAGAAAAACGCCCTGTTGGTTTCAATAAGTATATCAACAAGTCTGTGGCTTGATAAAAGCTCCCTTTCGCGGCAAATTATCGTGGGAACACTCCACCTGCAATCTGCCACACAGGACAGGCCAACCTACGATTTGATATCAGTGTATCTATTATCAAACAATATAATACTTATCTAGGTAACCAACATGCGGTCGCTCAAAAATAATTTGACTACCCGAAATAATCATATTTTATAGTTCAAAGTTCTAAGAGAACATTACAAGCGTGATCTGGTACATATATTCTAGGCTTGTGTAGAAATAATATAAATATATCATTTAGCCCAAGAAGAAACTGAGGGGACGTTTTGTATAAGAAATATAACAGCTATTTACATACTTACATTATTTATGGCAAAATATATTTAAGTTCTCAGATAACAATTTCTAAATTTATTTTGCTTGCTAATACCCCTTAAAAGCACTGCTAAAATTCTGCTTTCCTAATTAAAGTTCCACAGCTGTATAATAAAGATAATGTGGTATCATAATCTCCAAAAGAATGCATCTCAATAACTAATACCTTCTAGTTTTGATAAATTGATATCTATATGGCATCATAAAATCCATAAGACAGATTAAGGTAATAGTATATTATGATATAAGTGTATAAGAGGGCCTTTAAAGCACGCGTGACATATTTCAAAACACGACGCGCAGCGGAGTGTTTTGTAAGTCGCAAGGGCTTTAAAGGCGTCTTATACACGTATATCATACGCCATTTTTTATTACGAATGCATCATAATCTCAAAAATGTTTTAAATATTAACCTTAAGGAATATATTGACGAATATATTAATCTGTCACATTTGACATGATCAAATGTTTCTATAGAAACCTTTAAAAAAGTAGGCGCATCATAAACATCATTTTAAGCACGCTGCAGCGTGCGATAATCGTTGGTTATGATGCATGCGTAATAAAAAAATACTAATTCATGAAAAAATAATACTACTGGCTAATTTAAAAAATATTATACACTTATGTACCTATGGGTTATCTAAAAAATTGGAACCATAAGCATTTATAAATTTAAAAAGGAAATCATGTATGTAAAATAGATGAACAAACCGAAAATAAAAAGTAACAATAACTACATTAATATATGACTATTTTAGTGTCCCATTTACCTCAGTGTCCTCCAGAAATTAATTTACGCCATAATCTACCTTTTTACGCTAAAAAGGGCATAAGTTTGGAGTCTAGACGCAGGTCGTTGACAGCCAAACATTTAATGTATTGTAATTAACATTCATTTGGACATAGCTGGGACATAATTGTGATTTTCAATTCTTAGTTTATTCCAAGATATGGTAGATACTTTATTAACGTTGTCCCCGTAAATCATCACACAATGAGAGATTACTTATGACAAAATTAATTGAGATTTGGAACCTTTGGCAAAATGCGCTAAAACTGTTTAGCCACAACACCGAACCAGAATTTTTGCACTCAACGCGCGTTTCGCTAACCATATTAGCATGATCAGGATGTGATTAAAACTGTTGATCATCTCCTGATGATGCTAACATGGTTAGCGAAACGCGCGTCGAGTGCAAAAATTATGTTTCGTTATTGTGGACAAAACTCTGTTTTAAATAAATGCAGTCAATTATAGGGAATCAAAATTTTATTTGTTTTAAATCCGTTCTTGACAACCTTTCATGTACTACATTTTAAACATTGTAAATTTTTTCTGCAGGGTGAAAGTTTGGTTGCAAGTAATGGACATGCGTCAACTTGAACCCTATAACGCGGCTTGCTCATGCGCAGTTTTAGTACGGAATTTAATTTTAAACATTAAGAGAATGTGATGCTATTTGTATATAAGTATTATGTATATCTCCATACAAATCACCTAACCTGAAATTTTCAAGTTGTGAGATAGTTTAAAAGCGAATTAAACGCCGGGACATTTAACCCTTTTGCGTCTAATGAGCTATATAAGTTCCATGAGAAATTGCAAACATTCTAGAGGAAACAACTAGCATTTGATATTCATATGAACGGGCTCCACTCGTCGTCTAGGTTCCGAGGAATGTTTTACCGCCAGTTTTTTTTCCTTGATAAGTGTCAGTAGGTTCAGAGCAACAAGTGGCTACATGATAATTGTGTT
The DNA here is from genome assembly GCA_016904865.1 of Pissodes strobi. Lineage (NCBI taxonomy): Eukaryota > Metazoa > Arthropoda > Insecta > Coleoptera > Curculionidae > Pissodes > Pissodes strobi. The sequence continues at coordinate 738,031 of MU181919.1, forward strand.
TTGTCGTAATTTATTTACCAAAGTAAAAATTGTATATGGTATAGATTGCTTTTACAACGGCGCAGTAAGTAAATTAATGTCTTAGTTTAATTTAATGAGATATTCTTTGCAAAAATGAATAATATAACATGTATCCCCCTAGCATTCTTGCATGCAACATATTAATCCCTACTACTTATATTTCTCATTTACTTCAGAAAGAAAAATCTACGTGGAAAAAAGTTGCAGCGCATAACTGAACCTTTATGGTACGAGTTCGACTCTGAGGAAGAGCCATTCGAAGATAGTGGGTCAGTTGCAGGCGCAACTTCAAATCAGAAGCAAAAGTTAATAATTTCCCTGAAAGCAATGATTCGAGTGATCAAGGTCAAAGCACAAGAGTGGGTAAGAAATGTATAGGCAATAATATGACTGAAGCTTCTCAATCACCACATAGTATTTCTCAAATATCACGGAAAATTCCGGACAATTTTACGCCACGAAAAACTATAGCTAATGTGTTTTTGAAAATGTTTCCGAAAAACTTTCTGATATTTATATTGCAGAACACAAATGAGCGTATAAATATTTTAGAAAAGAAATTTACCAAAATTTAACCCACTGATTTCTCTAAAATCATGACCGTCTTATGCTGTTTGCTTGTAATGAGTTTCAACCGAGTTCCTAATAAGCAGTCGACCAACAACTCGATGGGAAACGGAGCTTTGAAGTCGGAAAATTCTATAAACAGATTTTTATTGGTTATCTCAAAACTATATTTCAATAATCTTGTAAAACTGACAGATACCAGTAAGACATATTATATTGACGAAAAAAAACCTTTATGGCTGGACGCTCGGACCGTGTTGATGAGAGTATGGTAAAATTTAAATGCAGGTCTTCTCTAAAGCAGTACTTATCTCTGGAGCCTATCGAAAAAGGAATACCGATATGGCAAAGATGTGACGCATTTACCGGATACGTATATGACCTCAACGTTTACGCTGGAACAGAAACCAAGCAAACTGAAGGAACCCTTGGAGAAAGACTGGTTACAAAGCTATGTGAAATCATTTGAAATCCCAATGCTGCATTATGCTCCGACAGATTCTTTACGTTGGTAAATCTTATCAATAATCTACAATATCCCACAGTAAGTACATGTGTGACTAACAGAAAACAACTACCGGATTTCAGTAAAAAAATAAAAGAATGAATATGGAAATGCATTGGTTTGCTTGCTGCCAAGCCAAATACACTAAAGAAATGGTCTTACTTAAGAATTGACATAATGCTACAGTTAGTCAGGTCGAAGGAATAAAGACAGTTTTAAAAGTAATGTTTCGTATCCCGAAGTAGAGTTATTTTACAACAAACTTACAGGTGGCCTGGATTTAGTAGATCAACTAGCAGGTTAATACGGCGTAAATTGAAAATCAAATAAATGATGAAATAGTATATTATTTTATATGGAGGAAAAGTGATACTTTTCATGGCGAGCTCGTGTTTAACAGCCGAACGGAGTGAGGCTGGTAATAGAGAGCAAGCCATGAAAAGTAACTTTTCCTCCACATAAAATATGCTGTTTTTTCTTCAAATGTCGACAAATCAATGCAAAAATATCTCTTTTTAATAGTAATAATAATAATTATTATCCAAGATAAGTTGGTTTGCAAGGTGGCTTAGACCGGTATCGGTGAATAGGCACAGGTCGTTGCTATAGTAATGTAACATAAAGCTGTCAGTGGACACTGTCAACAATAATTATTTTTTTTAAATTGCGTCTCCGATTGCGTTTTAATTCCGTACTGATAAGCAGTTATTGAGTAAGTTCGATTAAGTTAATAACCAATTTGTTCCTAAATTAGTGATTTTTAGAAATGCAGTGCACAAATTGAGTGATAAATACAAATTTTAGTTTAATAATTCTTGGGTTGTTGACGCTTGCTTTGTTGTTTGTTTGTATCTATGTTGCTATGGTAACACTTTTACCTCCGCCGGCGGAAAAGTGAAAAGTAAAGCTCCGGCGGAGGAAAAATGAAACTTCACGGCCGCCTACACAGTACACAGTCGAGTAATGACGGATTTACTGACGTTTGAAGAAAAAAGTATTTTACAAGCTGTTACTAACAGGTGTTGTCAATGTCCGGATACATCAGTAAATCCACCATAAAAAAATTCTACTCCTCCAATTTAATGTTCCATTAACAGAACAACTTATCAGCAGTGGAAAACGCATCTGTAAAACGAGGTCGACTGTACGGCAGGCCATCATAAAGTTCCTTGTCTTTACAAAATGTTGGTGAGTATCAATGGAAGGAGAAACAGGCCGAAGGTGTCACAGTTGCCACAAAAATTGTAAAGGAAAAAGACAAGAGAACCAAAATTCTTTATTCCCACTAAAATGTTGCCTTATGTATGGAATGTTTCATGATCTTTCATAATATTTTTTTTTTTGCTAAATATTTAAATTAAATGTTGTTACAGCTTTGTCTTTGATAGAAGATATTTTGCTTTTTATATATCTAGTGGGGCACACACATATACGTCCCGTCATATCGTAGCCTACGTGAATGTGGGTTAGTTTGGGTTAGTTACGGTCATATTTACAAAAAAAAGTTTTAAAACTCAAGAATTGTCTTTAATCCATTGGTATAATGCCTTCAATGCAATTAGCTTATAAAAAAAACTGCAATTCTGGTGTTTTATTTGTATGCAACAAATTATGGTTCTATTATTTATTTTGGTTGTGAATGCGATTAGTTAATAGTATATGACACACCAAAGTGGAAAATGTTTCAATGTTGTCAAGAGAAAAGAATGGTTTCTCGAGACAGGAATGAAACTTCACCGAAGTTTGTATACTATTTTATTTACAACCATATTTTATTATTTATGACGTACTTTGTGACAAATATAACTATGTGAAAAATAACCACAAAAAAAAACGTCGTTGACATTTTGACAATGGTTACTATGGTACTAAACAAGCCTACTTGTTTAGTACACAAGCATACTTGGCATAAATGAAATTACTTAGTTGCATTTTTGATAGATTATCATCAAACAAACGTTTTCGAAGACAATTGAGCGATTCAGAAGAAATCATTTGTAGTATTGTAGTCCTTCTCAATTGAGAGAAGCCGCGGAGTTTGGAAAAATATTTGCTACCCAAAAAGAGCCGTGCACGGTATGATAAAGTTTATGATGCTCTCAAGAGTTGATGCTAGCAAAAAGGTGTTCAGAAAGCTATTTCCGAAACTGTTGTGCTGGCATATTTTAGCAAAATTGCCAAAACCAAAAAGGAGTCAACCCTTTGGGCCATTTACTCAATGTTGCATACTATTTATTTATTTATTTATTTATTTAAATAATATATTTCCTCAATTAAAAAGTGATGACACAGTAATTGATGAAAGTAGTCAAAAAGAAACTTATTATACTTAACTAAAACTAGACAAGACATTAACTGACACACAAATATGTTTCATACACTAAAAAACTCATCCATGGTATAACAATTTTTGTTCAATAATATCTTCTTTAGCCGTTTTTTGAATATATTAATATTAGGAGAACTCTTTATATCCATGTCAAGGAAATTAAAAATCTTGCATCCCTGAAAGTAGAAGCTTCTCTGATAACTCGCTGTTCTATGGTGATCAGGAGCCAATAAATTTCTAGCACGTGTATCATGCCCATGCATAACCTGGTTGACCGTAAATAGAGATCTGTTCTTATAAACAAAGACAGATACTTCCATGATATAAACTCCAACTAATGTAAGAACTTTTAATTTTTTAAATGAATCACGACATGACTCTCTAAATTTTAGACGAGCCATTATCCGAATTGCATATTTCTGGATCAAAAAAACTCTCTCAGCATAGACACTTAATCCCCAATTCAAAATACCATATCTTAAATGGCTATGAAAATTAGCATAATAAAGAGATAAAAGAGTTGGAGTGCTACAATTACAGGAAAGAAAATTAAGACCATAACAGGCTTTACGTAATTTTGCGCACAATGCATCAACATGAGGTTCCCAGCTAAGTCTATGATCCACAAATATCCCCAACATTTTTGTATTTTCACTGGTTTTAACTTCTTCCTGAGAGCCTCGAAAAAGAATTATATTGTCGTCAGTATTTCCCCGTAACATATAGTTCATTATTACCGTTTTGTTTTTATTAATATTTAGGAAATTTTTCTCGGACCAGAACACAACTCGCTGATAGACAGCTTCGGCATCAAGAATAAGGTCATTTTTTGACTCATTGAAAATTAAAATATTTGTGTCGTCAGCATAACAAATTGCCTGAACATTATTGGAAAAATTGTTAATGTAATTGATTAGGTCATTGGAGTAAATAAGATACAACAATGGACCGAGAATTGATCCTTGAGGAACACCCTGCTGAATTTGGTTAATTTTACTAGATATGTTATTAAGTTGAACAATTTGAGATCTTCCCTCTAAATACGACTTAAATAATTTTAATGGCAAGCCTCTTACCCCGAGGCGGCCCAACTTGGCAAGCAGCAACCCGTGGTGGACAAAATCGAAGGCGCGAGAAAAGTCGATAAAAAGACCTATAACTGCCAGTCTACTATCCAATGCATCGATAATTTTTTTATTGAAAAAGCAGAGCGCTGTTTCTGTACTCTTATTTTTTGTAAAACCATGTTGAGCCTGTGAGAGTATATTATTAACGTTCAAAAAATTTGATAATTGTTCTTTCATGTTGAGTTCAAATATTTTAGAGATGCTAGTTAGAAGACTAATAGGTCGATAATTTGTATAATCATTAGAGTCTCCCTTATTCTTATATAGTGGCACTACAGTAGCCAATTTCAACCTATCAGGAAACGTACCACTTTCGGGTACTTTAAGTATTAAAGATAAAATGGATATCTCCAAATTTTCGACGATATTGGCGTTTTTAAAACAACGAAATCTAGAATATAAATCGAAAAAGTCAACTACTTTCTCCAGTGAGAACATTGCGGCATTTTTGAAGAATGCACCTGATAATATGCTACCTATAAAGGTTGAACTCGTAATTGGTGTATCAGGTGCATCTTGAAGTAACGAATTGTATAAAATGGAAGTGACTGAATCTTCCATCGTAGCGGAAGGGTACGTCGACAAGTCCACAGATTCTCAGGTTAAAATTGCCACAAAAATATATGGCGTAATGCCAGACTTCAGTACTAAAAACGTTACCATTTCTACTTAGGATGTTCAGCATGGACTAACAATTTCCGAAGCTAGTTATACCCAATTGCATATTATAATTAACTTAATAAAATAATTTTTGTAATACTTAATCTTAATATGAAAAAAATTTGTTGGGAATGTTTTAATGTGCAATAACAAATTTTTAGTTAATCGAATAAAATTGAAACAAACATTTTGGTTATTCAATGAATATTGATATTTACCTGGGTGGAAAGTGACATTTACCCAGGTGGAAAGTAATAATTTTCCACACGGGTGTATGTTCCGCTTGGATAAATGTTAAAATTGAATGTCATACATGGTTGTAAATAAAAAATATTATTTTAATGAGATGGGGAAGAATAGGGAATCGCATGGCAGTACTTTGGTGTCCAAAAGCAAAAAAGAAATAGATAATATCTATCATATTAACTATAAGCTATAGAATCAAAAACGAAGTATCTTCGTATAGATCTGTATAAAAATTAAACTTTTTAGATAAATCATTATTTATGTAAAGAAGATACTTGCAAATACTGCAGTAGTTCATATAAACATTGAAACGTTAATAAAATGGAAAATCATATAAAATATTAGTAAAACGTCTAAAGCATCCACCTGATATGAAGAGTTTCATGTCCAGCACCCAGAAAGAAAAAAAAACAAAATTCTAAAAAACAGTTAGTAGTAACAGAAAGATACCGTAAAGATCAAAAGCATAAAAAATCAAATGTAATATCCAAAGATCGAGATGAAGAAGAATTACTCACTTCATTTTTAGTATTTACTTTCACCTAAAAATGATCAGAAACATACCTCATCGAAACCATTGCATGCAGAACAAAACATTCACAATGCAAAACCAAGAAAACCTAACCTATCCTATAACGATGAACCGAGTGACGAAGACAACAACAAATTAATTACCTGCGTTATGCTAGGTTGGGTTCACTGGACATAAGTTTTAAATTACATCATTATTGTTTGGACACACACACACTGATGTAAATTAAGAAAAGGAATGAATGGCTCACTCACATACTGAGAAACTAAACTCATACACCAAGCAAATTGTTCTTCCTCACAGTCCTTCAGAAATTGTAATTATCAAAAAGTATAAGTTTCGTCACTATTCACTGGATATAGGTTCTCAACTGTATCACAGTGCAACTCCTATACTTCCTGTTGCGATCCAGAAGAATATATACTTTCCTTATTATAATACTATTTGAACTCTTACAAATTGATCTACCACCACTTTTACTGGCAATTAAGACAGCATCTCTCTTTTTGTGACTTGTGAATGTTTAGGTGGTTTTAGTGTAAACTAAATGAGGGCATTTTCAGAATTTTCCCCTTTACTCTATGTTTAGTGTAAGGGTACAACATTTATAACTAAATTTATATTTCACATAGGCGTTCGCTGATATTGGTTTAGCACTAATTAATATGGCAAACGTTGCAAACTTTGTTAATAACAAGCGCAAACAGAATATCTTGTTTGCTATAGCACTTTTGTCTTTTTTCTTTTAATTATACATAATCAACAATGTATCACTAATCATAGCCCATTAAAAAGCCAATTTAACAGTTAAATCCAAGCCAGCCTCTGTCTGATGAAAATGGTTATTCAGTTTAGTTATCAATGCTAGTTCCTTAAAATAGAATATTTAGTTTGATAAATAAGTTAAAAGTCATGTTAAACAATACGTGTGGTTCAATATTAATAGAACTAATTAAATTTATTATTTTTTTTAAATCTTCATTATCAAATATTAAAATACCAAATAAGTAATTGAGGTACATATTGAATATTGATTCAATACATATATATAAAACTGCTGCAAGCAGATAATATTACAGGATATTGAATCAACTTAGGCGAAAATATGAAATGAAAAACGTGTTGCCCTTTTGTTTGTTTATGCAGGTAGCATTATTCAAATGCAAAATATCCCATCTTTAGCAGAATCAGAAATCCGCAATACTGGGCATCAAAATAACTTACAGGCAACTATTCAATCCTATTATTCAATATTGAGCTGTTGCTTTTTCGTACATTATCAAATCTCCTCACTAAATTGAAAAGATAATTTTAAATAGAATAATATTAAATTGGTTTGTTCATTAACTCTCAAATTACATAGATTAACTTAAACTCATAAGAAAACATGTAAGATCCTTAAAATTGGATAGGCGTTAAGTGCTTACTTGTGTTTCATATCTTCTAAACTAACAGATTCGTCTTTGCTCAATTGGTTGGCTAAGTCTATAAGCTCTTCAGCGGCAGTTTTGATATTCACAGCCGTAGGACGAGCAGACACTAAATAATTCAATTTCCCTTCCACTTCTTGACGGAACTGTTTTTTTGATTCGAACTTGTCGCTCTGCATCTCGACAGCTAAACTCAGACAACCGACTATAGCTATAGCGGGTGCCCCTCGAACCTGCCAAAAATTGTAAGAATATACCATGTCACAAGCACAAGATAAATTTCCAAAAAGGAAAATAGCATAATGAAATTAAATAAAATTAAATTTATTCATGTTTATACACAGATGTGCTTCCGCACGTCAATAAGGATGTGATCCACAAGTGTATGCATTTTTCCAAAAGAGAATTTGATCCACAATACCGAAACACAATGTTTGCACTCGACGCGTGTTTCGCTAACCATGTTAGCATCATCAGAAGATGATTAAGTTTTAATCCTGATGATGCTAACTTGGTTAGCGAAACGCGCGTCGAGCGAAAAAATTCTGTTTCAGTATTGTGGCTAAAATTCTGTTTTAGTGCATGTTGCCGAAGGTTCCAAACCCCGACATGTATGCATTTTTGAAATAAACGTTACATATTTAGTATTTTATTTATGGTTGAATAATTAATACCCTATCTCTACAGATAATTTGACATATAAATGAAATGATCTACAAGTATAAAAGTACAGTATATATTATACAATTTGTTCTTTATACATGGGCAAATTTCTAAGTAAAACATTATAAAACAAGCCCAAATAAGAAAATAGTATTTTATTTCATATCCTCATATAGTATTTACACATGTCAGCATACCAAAATTACCTATTGATACACACATATACACACCCACACATTTACATATACACACTCATATATTAAATTGCAATCCTAGCTATTTAATTAAGTTACCCATACCTACACACATAACTGAAATTTTACACTAATGTAGATTAAGAGATGTCTGTGAAGATATTGGCATAAAATTATTCCAGAGAATAAAAACACTTTTTTATAAGATATGTTTTAATCATCAATTTGATTGCCCTGGCAGGTAATAGGCATTAAACAGCCGGGAACCGTAATACGAGATTCCGCTTTTAATCTTGTTTATCCTATTACTAAAACAGAGTTTTATCCACAATACCAAAACAGAATTTTTGCACTCGACGCGCGTTTCGCTAACTATGTTAGCATCATCAGGAGATGATTAGAAGTTTTAATCATCTCCTGTTGCTGCTAACATGGTTAGCGAAAATCGAGTCGAATGCAAAAATTATGTTTCGGTATTGTGGATAAAACTCTGTTTAGTGCATTTTGCCGAAGGTTCCAAACCCCGACATAGTTGTTTATCCTGTGATAATATGTGAAAATACTTTATCTGTTTCCAGTTTAAGGACTATGAACATCTTCATGTGTATGGTATTCACCAAGATTCCCCTTCACATACGTCAAACAATACAGAATATGCATGGCACATCTAGAGGGCCCTTTTTATAAAAGCGTGTTTACAATCGTGCCTATATTTCAAACCACTTATGACTCTTATGGCATCTGTAAAGCAAAAACCCTCGTAATATCAGAAGAGTGACCCTCATACCAGTATGACATATTGAATTCTAGATTCAATGATTGCATTATACACAGACAGAATATTCTGTTCCATAGCAACATCTACCAGGTTTCACAAAGCATATACACTGGAAGCTATTTCGTCACACACAGTAGTTATATGTAAGTTCGATAATATAACCTTTTGCATGATAGCTATATGCTTCTTAGAATAGAATAGAAATATACTTTATTGTCAGAATAAATTTCATTGACAAAGCATAAAAACAACAAAATAGAATCACAGGTAAAACTTATATGGTAAGTAATAAAGTAGTAGTACGAAAAACAGTAAACAATATAGGAGTAACAGTTTAACACATTAAAAGAGAGACCACTAAACACACATAACAAAATATCACATAAAATACAGTTGACATAGATTAAGCAGTTATCACAATTTATCCCTGAAATATTCCTCCAAATCATAATAAGCTCCAAATCATAATAAGCTCTTCCCTGTAGAAAGCATTTAACTCTATTCCTGAATTTTTTTAAATCAGTCAATTTTCTTAATTCGTCAGGTAAGTGATTAAAAATTTGCTTACTTCTAAAAATGGGAGAGTTTTTTTGTTAGGGTTGTTTTAGGAATTGGAATAGTTAGGATTTGCCGGGTAGTTCTACAGATGCTTTTTTCAAAAATATCCTTATGGAAATTTTTATGCATCAGACATGGATGAAAGGATGAAAATGCAGTAAATTGTCAGAATTTTATGTTGAATAAATAACGGCCTACAGTGTTCTAAATAGCTTACATCACACAGATACCTTATTGCCCTCTTTTGCAGAATAAAAACTGATTGTAATAAATAAGCTGCACAATTTCCCCAAGAGGCAATCCCATACCTAATATGTGACTCTATCATGGAGTAGTATACCATCTTTCCCGTATTAAATCCAAGTTCCCTTACCACAATTCTTACAACATAGCAACCACTTGATAATTTATTGTTAAGTTGGACCACATGACTATCGAATTTTAATAGCCTGTCAACATTGATTCCTAGAAATTTAAGGTTTAGTTTATTGTCAATATGAATCGAGAACCAGATCATCATACGAAAATTTAAATGTAATGATGTTAGTTTTCTTTGAGTTAAAAATTAAAAGATTTGAGTCGCACCAGTCTTTTACTATTTTTAAATCTGCAGATACCGTTTTCTTTAAGCCATCAGTATCCACACCGCTCCACAAAATGGTGCTGTCATCTGCGAATAACGTGAATCTGCCCTCAATTGGTAGCCTGGTGATATCATTTAAATATAGGAGAAATAAAAGTGGACCCAACACAGTACCTTGTGGGACTCCACTTGTAACACTATTTGAGGAAATGCTTGATCCGCAACCAATGATTTGTGATCCCTCTAAAGTAATACACGTTTAGTTTGCTAAGCAATATATGGTGATTCACGCAATCGAAAGCCTTAGAGTAATCACAAAAAACAGTCGCAACCATCCCATTAGTATTAAGTCTAAGATATATTTGGTTTAATAAATTATAGATAGCATCTTGAGTACTTTTAAATGCCTGAAATCCAAACTGTGCGCCATCCAAAATACTATTTTGAGGCAAATGTATCAACATTCTCCTCCTAACTAACTTTTCCACAATTTTAGATAGCGTCGACAGTAAGGAAATTGGGCGGTAGTTTGAAGGGATATCACAGTCACCTCCTTTGTGAAGCGGAATAACTACTGCTGTTTTTAGACAGTCAGGGAAACTGCCAGACAAAAAAGACACATTAATGCACTCAGCCAAGACATACAGTGCTCTTTCAGGAAGATTTTTCAACAACCGGATTGAAATATTGTCGTAGCCACTTCCCTTGGAATTTTTTATTTCTTTAAATATTTCATAAAGTTCATGAAGGTTTGTGGTCTGAAATGCAAAGTCTTCTTGAATATCTATATGTGACATATATGAAAGGGGATTATTTTTCCTTTGCAAATTGGATTGTAAGTCATTAGCGACAGTGCAATAAAAATTATTGAGTACATCAGGACAAATTTCGATTTTTTTCTCTACGCGCGGATTTTTACCAGTCAATTCATGAATAATATTCCAGCTTTCTTTTGTTGCATTATTTGAATTTTTAATTTTGCGTTGGTAGAATTTAGATTTTGCTAGTTTGACAACATTCCTATATTTATAAAAGTAACTAAGAAATGAAGTGTTGTTTGTGAATTTTTTAATTAGGTGCAGGGATCTCATATTTTTAGAAGAAACTCTTATACCCGAAGTTAGCCAGTTTTTTCTTTTCTTCTGTCTAATACTCTGCACAGGGAAGCTCTCATTAAAATTTTCAGTAAGGATATTATGAAACCTGTTAAAAGGCCTATTAGACTGTAGAACACATGCCCAATCTATCTTTTCACAAACACTTCTAAACTTACAATAATTCTTAGAACTAAATAATGTGGCAAACTTACGTCTAGACTTTTTTGCTTTAAAATTTACCACAAACGTACCCAAAACTGCTTCATGATCCGAGAAGTCAACGGGAACAACTTCGCAGTTTATAAAAACATTATTTTCTGTTAAGCTGGAACATAAATAGCCAATTTTTGTTTCAGAAGATGCTGTTATTCTTGTAGAAACATTTACTTTCATTTCAAGGTTGAATGTCAAAAGCAAACTGCGAAGCTTTAACGTTGCCTCAGATCTATTATCATCATAATTTATATTTAAATCTCCACCCAATATTAAGTTAGAATTATGCGGTAGTGATAAGAGAAGTACCTCTAATTTTGAAAAAACTGGTTTAGATTTGAATAGTAAGGTGGTCTGTAAATACAAAGAATATACAAGTTATTTGTCTTATTATAAACTAATGAAAATTCAAAGACACTTTCAACAATAAGGTTATTAAATCTATCGTTCTCAGAAATTTCAAAACAATTTAAAAAATCCGTATTTATTAAAATTGCGGTGCCACCACAGGCATTGGAGCTTCTACAATATTTGGTTACAAGAGAGTAGTTATCAATAACAAGTGGCTCCTCATCTACTAGCCAGTGCTCCGTTAAAAGAACAAAATTTGGAAACATATTGTTTTCTAGAGCTATATATAAATCATTATTTTTATTCCTCAAGGATTGCATGTTTAATAAAAAAAGTGATACTTCAACACTATCAAAACCTTTAGTTAATCCAGAACCATTGGAGGAGCGGTTTTGTCTAAAAAAGAATCAGGCTGTGCTTCAACATTATTAATTTGAGTAGGAGATAGGCATATTTCGGTATTTACAATTGTTGGGATAGTATCTACATTTGTGCTACCGCTATTGTTTTGCACAGAAATACCAATGTTAGTGCATGACTATGAATATTTACATCAGAGGAACTAGGGTTGTCAGACTCGAGCGATCCGCTGGAGTGTTGTAAAATAGCGCTAGTTGTATCTATAAAAATTAACGTTTTATTATTTTTTAATGGATTGAGAATCAAATTAAGGCACAATTTGCCAATTTCATTTCTTTTTATACAGTGGATTCCTGTATTACCTGAATATCCATTTACGTCAATGTAGTTTAAACATGTCATAGACAATTTGTCCAACTTATCAATAAATGACTTAAATTTACAATTAAAATTAAAAATAGAGATGGCGCTTCTATCATCAGTCCCACGAAAAATTGGACAGGAAGTAAAAACAAGATTCGTGTGTACGCTTTGCTTGATAGCCTTCACAATTAATTTGGTTTGAGGTGACCTATTCAGCATAATAACAAAGTCTTGGTTACCATATCCTGATGTAAGTTGATCCAAGTTTTCAACGATGTTATGGAATCTGGCTCCAGGCTTGACGATCATCTCAATCTTGAATTTTCGTGTTAAAGGATGATTGTATAGGTACTTATATAGAAACCGGCTATTCTCATCTCATCACAAAGAATTTAAATTCTTGGTTGCGTACTAGTTATTTGTCTAGTTGATTGCTTCATCTCAACAGAGATGTCATCACTACAGCACTGAGTAGAATTTTCTTTAAATTGAGTATCATCCTGCTCAGTATTCTGTAGCATCTTATTACTTAACTCGGTGGACAAAGATTTATTTTCAGTTAACAGCTGATTATTCAAATCATCCAGCGATTTCAGTTTTTCTTTCAGCTCTTCAAGTTGATGGTCGTGTTGAATTAGAATATCTTTAAGGGCTGCATTTGCGTCATTTAGTGAATTAATTGTGAGTAGTTGAGATTCAATTTGCACCTTCATCCCCTCATGGTCTGTTAATGGTTGGTTAAAAATGTGAGTTTTGCAATGGTTGCAGAGAAATACCAATTTTCTGTTGCCAACTATTAAGCTGTCACATTCTCAAGATCCAAGGCCGGAGCAATTTTTGCACAATGAAGTTTTACATTTATCACACTGCGCACCAAAAATTTCGCCATCTTTTGGTCGCCGTTTAAAAATACAGTCCGATTTGCAACTTGAACAATTCAGTTGCATTTCGAATAAGTTGTAAAAAATTTAAGTCAAGCAGGAACTCCGACAATCCCAATTAGGTACTTAATTTATTTATACATCAATAGTCACTGACACACTTTTTATATCAGCTTCAATAGGTTAATAGATTATTAAATTCTCCGTTAGAAGATTATACATATATCACATTTTAAACTGTTGTTTTGATTTGTTCATTTTTGCATGATAACACAAGGGTTAACATCTACACATAACATTGGAGTTCAATTGCAAATCTGTGCTTGTGGTAACTTACCTCATCTAGTCATACTAAACGTTGCTAAATCATTATTAGAGTTGTTAACCTAAATGTGATATAGTCTTCACAACAGGTGGACTAGATGAGGAAACTTCCCAAAACTTGATTGGGACATGCAAAGGGATGACAAGATTGGAGGAAGAATATGTTGTGACTTGGTAGTATGTTGAATATTTGATAATCAGTAAAAATGTATACCTACTTATATAGAGTAATTACAGAACTGACGAGCAAATCACAATAGAATTTTTGCTTACAGGATGACAAGATTGAAGGAGGAATATAAGTATATAATACATACAGATCAACATCAAAGAGAAATTTTAGGGTTGCAAGTGGTGTGTTATACAAAAACTGATCAAAATTTACTATAAATTGTGACTTGGTTGAATATTTGATAATCAGTAAAAATGTATACTTATAGAGTAATTCCAGGACTGATGAGCAAATCACAATAGAATTTTTGCTTACAAGCTGGTGAGATCCATAAAAAAATTCTATCTAATTCCCAAGATATCTTTTATGTGATTCATTAGTTTGTTACAGATTCCCACAGAATTTCATATACTTAAGTGTTGGATTCATCAAAGCTCTGCTGAGGATTCCTTAAAACTCTGGTGACATTCTTGTGTATACATTTTTAAAACTTCTTAGTCTTGGTACATACAACCATCATTTAGAAAACAATGACTACATAATGCCAAGAGAAAAACATACTCATAGGAGAACTAACATAGTAAGGATAAATAGCATAAAAAAAAAACATCATACATGGTCATGATTCTTTTTAAAACTTATTTTTCTAGCTTGGTTAATGTCAATCTTGTAAATATTTGTTGAAACTGCTGAGAGCAATAATATACCTGGGTAGTTTTTAGTGTGGATTTTGTAAGTATTGTATTTGTACACGTGAGTGGGTCCAAATAGGACCCTCCACTGCGACCCTTGGTCTATTGTGGCTCACATCTGTGTTTCCACTATGCCAGAGGCTCGATCCTTTTCAAGAAATCGAACAGCTTTCTGGGGTGGATAGTTTTCAAATCTGCAACTGTGATTTGAGTATTTCCAAAGAATGTTTGTCTGGTTCTTTCCATTGCTGGACAGTGGCATATAACATGCTCCATTGTTTCTTCGTCCTCCAAGCACAAGTGGCATTCCGTTTCTTCGGAGAGCCCTATCTTGTTCATGTGGCTTCTGGATTTTGTAAGTACCATAATGGTTAACAAATGACATCAGTTAGCATTAAAATGTGCATAATAAAGCACGAGTTTTCACAGCATCCCATCCCGATGAAAATATGTCCACTTTCCCTATGGCACTATTTTCTTCAATATAATTGACTAAAATTTGAATATGTTTACCAGACTGAAGTTTAATGACGATGCACCATTAACTTGTTAATAAGTTTGGTGCTATATACATAAAAACACATTCACCATCAGTATTCCTTAATAGTTTAGCTAATAAATTAGTTATTATTATTTTACTAACTACTGAATATAACTCTTCTACACATTTAAAATACAAAATGTATAATAGGTACCCCTTCTAATTTACTTCATTATTATTATTTTTAATTCTTTAATCTTGAATCTCATGGTAACTTATCTTCACTAGTAATAAACCATTATAATGAAAAATCTCAATAATTAAGTAAATATGTAGTGATGCAAAATTACTGGTAATTTATTTTTTGGTAAGAATATTGGTAATATTACGTAATTTTCGGTAATATTGCTAAACAGCGTCGAAAAACCTATCTTTTTAAAATATGCAAAGGAGAACGGACAAATCCATCGAGAGAACAGAGCTTCCTAAGATTAAGTGATAATTGCCCTAATTAGATGACTTTAAAAAGTTTAATAACATAGAAAATAATTGAACTTAAAACTTTCATCACAGTCTAATACAAATTTTCAACCTAAGTACAAAAAAAAGACAAACTGGTTAAATATATGTACAAGTTTATTACAAAAATGTAACAAAATATTTTGCTGTGCAGTGAACCCAAATTTCATAGCAAACAGTCTTAAGTAAAAAAATATTTAAAAAAAAAACAGTAACTACTAACCCTTGTAAAAAAAAATGTAGCACTAACTTGCGTCACTTGCATACATCACAAAATAATATCAAAAAAGAATCCTTGTGCATGTCATGTCATGTGAGCCAAAGCATTATCGCTACACGTGTTTTAGTGTGTCGCAACAAGCAAAAAATCCATTATGAATTTTAAAACGGGGCGAATTCTACGTAACCGAGTACATAACATTAAACCAGGAATATTACGGTAACAAAGGAATGTTACTCAAGGGGAATGGTAATATTACGGAATATTATGTAATATTACCGTAACTTCTGATGGTAATATTCGGACCGTGCATCACTATAAATATGAGCAGCTTATATACTCATTTTATATGCCACATGATTTAAGGTAATAATTAATGTTTTTTAAATTCTAGACAAAGGTATTTTA